>CAJNDV010025847.1:5864-27806 GCA_905221635.1 Symbiodinium sp. CCMP2456 | reverse complement strand
AGGGGTTTAGGGTTTAGGGTCCGGACTTCGGGAGCAGAGACAGACTTTGGGATTCTGCTTTTCGGGCTCAGGGCTTTTAAGAAAAAAGTACATCTGTATATTTACATTTTTTTAGATATAGATATAAATACCAGATATAGATATAGATGTAGCGATAGATATAGATACAGATACAGCTAGGAGCACCGAGACATGCCCTCTGCCTTCGGCGTCGCACGGCGTGCCGCTCCGAGGGAGATGAGCTTGGGATACCTGGGATTAGAGGCCGGAGTGATTGGGTTTTAGGGTTTAGGGTTTAGGGTTTAGGGTTTATGGGCCGATCGAATGTAAGCATAGCAGGCAAAGTGGCTTCTCAACCGGAAAACGCCAGCCCTGGTCGTCGGTGAGGTGCCAGTGGAAGTGGTTCATCTTGAACCTGATTATGAACTGTCGGGCTTTAGGATTTAGGATTTAGGGTTTAGGGTTTAGGGTTTAGGGCTTAGGGTTTAGGGTTTAGGGTTTAGGGCTTAGGGCTTAGGGTTTAGGGGTGTTTTGGGGCCATGGGAACTCGGGGAGTGACCGTAAACTTTAAGCTGCACAGACATTACTCCTGTATGCTTGTAAACCCATCGCAGTTCTGCACACGCAGGCTACTATGGTGGTCTACTATATTCTGCTTTTCTTCTGTTAATACATTCTACTAGTGATACTCTGGTTAATATTACAAGGATACACTGGGTTGCGCTGTGGAGCACCTGGCTAGACTGGACTCTACCGTAGTACATCACTTCTAGATGATGCTAAGCAACTCGGTCTAGGTCTAAGGCCTAAGGCATCTAAGGATTTGAGTGCGAAACCCGAACCAGGGATCTGTAGACCGATGTATACACCATAAACCTGCAACCGTGAACCTCAGAGCCCTCCCTTCACCAAAAAAGGCCGACCACAAGCACATAGCCCCCAAACTCCAAACACCAAAAACTTCTGGCTATTGGCAGCGCCATGGTCCGGAGCAGGTGCTTTACCTCCTGGATCCGGATTAGGGTTTAGGGTTTAGGGTCCAGGGTTTAGGGTTTAGGGTTTAGTTCAGACGGGGGTTTGATTCTTGGCGTTTGGGGTTTCGCCATGTGAACGAACTCGATTGCAGCATGCTTGCTTCCACTGCGGCATGTAATAAAGTGCACCTTCTGGGCTAGACTCCCAACCGACATCCGCGTTATTGTTGCGTCTGACTTCGGATCGGGAAAGACAGTCCTTGGGGAAGAAGAAGTGGCGGCTCACGTCCAGCATAAGCCCCCGCCACTGCAAGGCAGGCTTGTCACGAATGCTCACCTAGGCTCAGATGCAGACACTCCAGTTGCGCTATGGGCACCAAGAACCCTCCATCTCAATGCACACACAAAGTAACAGTTCAAGTCGTACCTTCGTGGTTTGTACGTGTGTATGTATATATATATATATATATACACATACATACATACATATATGTGTGTATGTATATATATATATACACACACATCTGCACTCAGAAAGCATTAAATCCGGATCCCAAGCCTTGCGAAATCCCGGAAGGACAAGGCACGGTTGGAGGATCAGGAAGAAGGTACAGCAATAGGCAATAGTAGTAGCAATAGCTACACTAATAGAAAGTAATAGTAATAGTAAGGGCAAAAGTAAGGATAAAGTAACAATAATGGGCATAGTAAACGTCAGTAGTAATAAAGATAACAGGCTTGTAATATTAATGACAAGAGTAAATGTAGTTCTAAGAATAATCAACATAATACTCACAGCAATAATAAGAATGAGACAATAATGAAGACAAGCAACAGCAGTATTGCATCTTTACATAGCTGACTTACGAGCCAACAGAACCACCCGCAACTTAAGTGCAAGTAGTAGGTTTATTCTACTCATACTTACTGAGTCCCCTGTCAGGTTCGTCAGGCTTCTCTCGGGACTCAGGGTAGGCTCAACCCCAAACCCTAACGCCCTAAATCCCCACCAAAAAACCCTCCAAAAACCCCCTTTGCAAATAGAAGCCGGGGCCGTCCGAGGGACCAAGGGCAGCTGCCAGATACCCGACTCTGGCTTCTGAAACCTTGGCTGACGTCTGAACCCCTCCAAAAAAGTTTAACTTCGAGTCTCCTTACTAAGGTTTAGGGTTTAGGGTTTAGGGTTTTGGGTTTAGGGGTTTAGGGTTTTAATATGGTTCATATAGAAACCCACAAAGTTAATATTAAAGTCCTGAGAGATAACCAGACCAACGCCAAGAAACAGCTGCCGAAGAGTCATGATGCCGTTGAACAGGCCATGCTCGGTCTCCTGGGTGGACACTAGTCCCCATCTTAGGTAGGGGTTGAAGCTTTAGGGTGTCGGGGTCTCTAAACCCTAAACCCTAAACCCTAAACGCTTCAGAGGGCCCCAAAGGCTTCTTGGAACTGACATACCGGGAGCTTTTTTGTATTCTGCGTGCCATTTATGATCCGTTATCCACCACCCAGATCACCGAAAAGTGCGTGAGGGGCGGAGAAGTTGCAGAACCGGGGAGCCCGAGGCCAGCAAGCCCTGAAGTATCGCGTCGGGTGCTCAGGGCACAAAGTTTCCGGAATTAGGACTGCTTGGGGTTTAGGTTAGGGCTCGAAGTTTCCGGAATTGGGGCTGCTTGGGGTTTAGGGCTTTACGGCTGGGCTTGGAGGGTCCAAATCAAAAAAGGCGCCCCGGTTGCTTCGGAAAGGGCTCAGGGGTTCGACTGGTGGCGTCAAGCGGCGGCCACGAGATCCACGCCGGAGCTCGTCACGTTGAGGGCGTAGCCCTTCAGATATGCCCCAGCCCCCCGCCCGGCCACGGGCCTTAATCCCTGAGCCACCTTTAAAGCCTTACCCCCCAAAACCCTAAAGCCTAAACCCAAAACCCTAAAGCCTAAACCCTAAACCCTAAACCCTAAACCCCCAAACCCCTAAACCCCTAAACCCATAACCCGAAGCCCCGACCCAACCCTAAGGCATCCGAAGGCGCCTCGGCTCCCAATCCCACGTCGGCCAGGCGCGCCGAGAGCAGCGGCGCTTCAGAGGCTCCGGGCTCGGAGGAGTCCTGGAAGTCTTGTTTTAAAAGGGTTTAGGGTTTAGGGTATAGGGTTTAGGGTTTAGGGTTTAGGGTTTAGGGTTTAGGGTTTAGGGTTTAGGGTTTCAGGGTTTAGGGTTTAGGGTCTCAGGGTTTCAGGGTTTAGGGTTTAGGGTTTAGGGTTTAGGGGCTGGCTTTAAAAGGGTGGGGCTCTCTCTCTCTCTCTCTTTCTTTCGCCCGGGTTAGGGACAAGAGGGTTTCCCCCCCTTGCCTCTCTCTCTCACTCTCACTTATTTATTAATTTGTGGTTTTTTTTTGATAAAGAGGGAGAGTTTAGGGTTCTTGTTTCAGGGGAGGGCTGAGGCTTTGGGGGCTTAGTTGAGCGTTAAAGGGGGCGAGGGGCTGTATTGGTTTAGAGTCTGGCGCTTAGGGCTTACCTGGTTTAGGGTTGGGCATTTGGGGGTTTGCGCGGGTTTAGGGCTTGGCGTTAGGGGTACAGGATTCGGGGTTTAGGGTTTTGGATGTTGCGATTTTGGGTGTGCCGTCTTGGGTTTTGGTCTGAGGCGCGCGGAATGCGAGGCCTTAGCCAAAAGGAGCGCTCTTATGGTTCCTTCAGCTCTCACCGCAAGGATTGCTGTTGTCACATTATTCTTCTTGATAACCGCACTACCATCGCGACCAGTGTTGATCTCATTACCATCATGAATACTGTTGCGCTGACGATTACATCATCCCCAGCAAGAGGCCCGCAAGAGGCCCGCAAGACCCTGTTTCTCCTCACTCTGCTGTTTCCGCATGCCTTCACTTAGCCATAGAACACATCGGTATTTGGCGTGTTTCCAGACTCCCTTTATGCTTAAATTTGCATCCTAAACTTCGGTGTCACATAATGTTTGGGTCTGGAGGGTCTACTGTGGCGACACCCCACCGAACCCAAAGGTGCCGAAAATCGTACAAGATACTAACTACCTGCGTGCTGCACTCTAAGTTAGGGGGATCCCCTCAGGGCGTCCTTAGTAATCGTTCGTGTAGCAGGCTGCTAACACCTCAGAAGAAAAGAAATTTAGACCCACCCTGCCACGCCCTCCCGCCAAGCGTCGCTGTCTATCATGGACCCGACGAACTCGTCCAGCGTCTGCCTGCCCAAAGGAACAGTCGTAGGCCTTCTGGTGTTGCGGTTCGGAGCATATGCTTTAGGACTCAGGTTTAGGGCTTTATGCGACCACGACGACGACGACAAGGACCACGACGGAGGACACTTAGCATGCCCACCACCGTCGACGTCATCATCATCATCATCATCATCATCATAATCGCCGCCGTCATCACCAACACCGCCATTCTCATCATCATCATCGCTATCACCCTCATTGTCATAGCCAGCATCACCCAAACAACAACAGCTCGAGCAGCAACACAAACAGCAGCGGCAATGACAATAACACTCAAACAATAATCTCACTGTCATAGGAACCCGCGCGCACAGGCCTCAGTGCGACGCTGGGCAGGTCTGCTGTCAGCTTTCGCACCTTTCAGGGATGCCCACAACAGCAAGAACAACAAACACCGTGACGAGTGGTGTGGTCTTGTATCTCTTCTGAGAACAAGCCCTTTTTTGGAACATATGGGGGTTTCCGAAAGTAGGGGACCCTAATATAGTACCCTAAATAATAGGATCCCTATTATAAGGACCCCAAAATAAGGTACCCCCTATATTCGGAAACCCCCATATCTCTTCATCCAAACCTCCTGGAACGGTGTGCTGATTTCAGGCTGAGGCTGCGGAGACTTCTTCCAGGACTTCACCGCCCTGGCCACTCCCAAACCGAAGCCGCGCTCACCATCATCCTAATCTTTATCATGATCATCATGATGATCAACCACCATCATCATGATGATGATCATCATCATCAGCGACATCGCCATATTCATCACCTTGACCAGCATCATCCTTATCAGTCTTTCTCATGCTCACCATCCTCACGAGCATGACTATCATAATCCTGAGGATCCTCTCTATCACCACACTAGACGCGTGGTTATCACTTAATCCTTATTGGGTTTCATTATAACAAACATGTAAAACCCCAGATTATCACTATAGACTAGCCTCCCTTTGCACAGGGCAGCAGTGGTGGAACGCCTCCTCCCTGAACCTAAGGCCCCGGCCTCAAGTTGGCCCTGCCTCCTGCAGAGAGGATCCCGCTTTAGGGTGTTCGGGCTTTCGGGGGCCCCTAAACCCTAAACCCCAAATCCTAAACCCTAAACCCTAAACCTTTAGAGTTTGGGCTGTTAGGTTTCGGGCTCCGGGAGTGTACCGAGTTTCAGGTTTAGGGCTCAGGGTTTAGGGTTTAGGGTTGGCTTAGGGTTCAGGGTTTAGGGTTTCAGGTTTAGGGCACGCATGCCTCAGAACTTTAGAAGGAATTGCTCCTGCCTTTGGACTCGTGGCGCTACACAAACCTGATGGACAGCGGCAAGGTGTGGACGAAGCCACTTCGGCTTCAAGACCCGACACCCAAAGGCCCAAACCTCAGAGTAGGACAGCAAGGGGAGTCCACGTGGCGTTCCTCATCGCCGAAGCCCTCATACAAAGTGGTACTGGGAGACGACAGAAAGCGAACAGTCCTTTTAGGGTTTAGGGTTTCGGGTATCATGACATTATGACAACTAGTACTACTGTCATAGTTTTACAGTAGTACTAGAAAGTTCTTGGAGTATTATTCCGAATTATTCCTTCACACGAAAGGGCCGTCCTGGTCAGAGACTGCGGCTGTGGTATAAGTGCCGAAGCCTCGGGCAGGCAACTGCCGATTAGGGATCAGGGCAGAGGGCTGAGAGTTCAGGGCTTTGGGATTAGAGTTCAGGGTTCAGGGTTCAGGGTTTAGGGGTTTAGGGGTTTGGGGTTTAGGGCTTGGGGCTTAAGGGGCTTAAGGTTTAGTGTGTACCGGTTTAGGGTTTAGGAAGGTTCAGTCTATCTACAAGCCCTCTTGTTGAACATTACAATTATTGATCTTAACGGGTTAAACCCTAAACCTAAGCCCTAAACCCTAAACCCTAAGCCCCAAACCCTAAACCCTGCAAGAATTCCCATGCTGTCATCTTGAGCTCTCCGGCGTACGAAGATATGCCTACGAAGCTTTGTGTGGATCAAACGAGTTTGGGGAGAAAAGACCGGCTGTTCTTATCGTAGCCTTCGGCCTGCCATCGAATAGCCCTCGCCATTCATCTCTATCTGCACTCAGGCGAACCGGACCGTGCAAGCTTATCGCTTGCATGGTA
The DNA here is from genome assembly GCA_905221635.1 of Symbiodinium sp. CCMP2456. Classification (NCBI taxonomy): domain Eukaryota; class Dinophyceae; order Suessiales; family Symbiodiniaceae; genus Symbiodinium; species Symbiodinium sp. CCMP2456. The sequence continues at coordinate 21,485 of CAJNDV010025847.1, read as the reverse complement.
GCGGAGCCCCGTAAAAAGGGCTCAGAAGATCCAGGGGAAAGGCTGACTGACGATTTTCCTCAGTCAGAAGACAAGCGATGGCACTAGATGGTGCCGCTAAGCCACGGGATGGTACGCCTAGTTGGGATGGTGCCGCTGAAAGCTTCCAAAGCTATTGTGAGTCGGCTCTGCTCTACGAACAGACCATGCCATATCACAAACGGTACCTCGTAGGCCCAAAGCTACAGAGCGAGCTGCAGGGGGACACGGAAGTGTGAGCTGTATGTGCGAGCACAGCAGTCCATGCACCGACTTCGTCCACACCATGAGACTGGACCTCCTACTACCGGTGATCAGTGGGGTTCTTGGGGTCGATCGGGACGTAGATCAAGTGGCGACTCAAACATGACGTCGGAATGGGGAGCCGATGTAGACGATGATCCAAGCGCTCCGGTGAATGATGGGACCACACCAGCGGCGCCCACAGGGGCGACGACTGGAACTCAGGACCAACGAAGTGATCCAGGCACAGAGTGGCAGTGGGGTGGTTGGCACTCCGGATGGTACTCCCGTAGTTGGGGCTGGGAGGGCTCCTACTACCGGGACTGGGATAGACAATCCTACTCCTCCCAGCACCATAGGTCTGGGGCCCTGCCGCAGCTAGTGCCGGAGTTCCTGCAAGCTTGGATGTTGCTTCAGGATGCAGGCTTAGATCCTCAGGAAAAGAACACCGTGATGATTGCTACACAGGGCCAAATGACCCTACAAAGGGTCGCTCAGGAACTACGGAATCAGTTCAGTGACGTGGACCTGAAGAAGCGTGATGGCAACCGGCGCCATCAACGGTTCCTTGGCGATCATTGCGATGTAGAAGATTCTGAGGATGACGCAGCTCCTGAGGCTTCGTTCATTGCGGAAGATGAATTGAGTCCTGAGGGTTTGGTTCTTTGGGCGGAAGCCGAAGAAGAAGTTCAAGGGGCACTGGCGGCGCTCCATCAGGCGAAGCGCACGCTTCGAGGAGCCAGAGAACGCCAAAGGCAGGTGAAACAAAGTCGTCAGTACTTGCGTACCGGCTCGTTTTCGGGCCGGACTGCAGGAAGCAGTGCTGATAGGATCACATGCTTGAAGTGCGGGGGACAAGGCCACCGCGCTGCTCAGTGCACAGCTCCTCCCAAGCCTAAGGATCCTAGGACCGAGATGGCTCCCTTCATTTGCAAAACCGTCCGGTTCCAGGTCTTCAGGAATATGTGACTGGCACTTGTAGTGTTCTCCCTGATGCCAACACGCCTGGCGTAGTGAAGGAGCCGATGCTAGAGGCATCATGCACCAGGGCGTGAAGTTTTTGGTGGCAGCCCCGAGTAGGGACAGCACCTTCCCGATCCGAGTCTTGACGGAAAAGGGAAGGACCACGGTGTGTCATCAAGACAGGGTTTGCTCACAACTGAATCTAGTTGTGCAGTCATGTTAACGCAATCCACTTGTACAGCTTCAGACGCCGTCGGAGCGTGTGCACAGGCTAATCTTGATCTAACGAATGATTCGCAGTCATCTAGTGTGACCGCAGCCGCACACATCGCAAATCACGGCGAGACATCGAATTCCCAAGCTCCTTGTCTTCGAGATCATGGACCTCACCTTGGAGGAGCTTCGCAAGGCGATCCAGGAGTTGGGCGAGGAACCATCGCGGGGAGCAACGAAGGTCGAGTTGCGCTACCGCTTGGAGGAGCTGACGGGCAAGGACACCAGTGTCAATGTGAAGACGGCTGCCAAGGAGACTTCCCCCATGCAAGGATTGGTCAAACGCCTCAATGTGGCATCCCGCAAGAAGGCCGATTTGGTGGCTTTCTGCCGCCAGGATCTAAGCATGGACATGCAGGTCTTGGGCAACAAGACCATTGCGCAGCTGCAGATGCTCGCGACGCAGCACATCAGCTCCCACACTCAGCCCCACTACTCGGATCAGGTAGGATTCGGGAAACACAGCCGTCGCACCTATTTGGACGTTTACCAGAACGAGAAGGAGTATTGTCGGTGGACACAGGTCACAGCTGTGGAGAATCCGACCAACAGCGACCCTCGACTACGACGGTTTGCTCGCTGGCTACAACAGCAGGAGGACAGCGAGATTCTTCCGGAGGTCGAGGCCAAGAAGGATTTCACCACGCAGTTCCGCCCCAAGGCCCGCAGTGGAGCCACACGTCGAGTCACCGAGGAGGCAACCGGGTCAGCTTCGTCCAGCTCGAACGAGAACATGAACCAACAGACGATGGCCACGATGTTCGAGATGATTCAGAACCTCAAGGACGAGATTGTGGAGCTCAAGGGCGAGCCTACTCGCAAGAAAGGGGCCAAGTCCGAGGAGAGTGGGACCGAGACGGACGGTTCCTATGCGATGGTGAATGCCGCACCGGCATCAACGGAGGCCATGCCGGCCCCCAAAGCGAAGTCTCCAGTGAAGGAGGCGCGCTCCCCATGAGCTCGTCCACTGAGGTGAGTGATACTGAAGGATTCAATGCACTTGAGGGTTTGGGCCGTGAGTTAAGTGCCTCGCAGAAGCTTAGTCAGCAGTTGTCGGTAGGTAAAGCCCGAATCTTGGAGGAACAAGCCGACAGTGTGGTGCCCAAGCTGCTTCAGGGTTTAGTGTCTATGCGACGCACGGCCCTCCTCGAGATAGCTTGTAGTCCAGATAGTCTGCTTACCTCGGCAGTCCAGTCGCTGGCAGATGATCCTGCTGTAGCCAGTCGTTGTTCTTGGTGGAACAGCGGTGACTTGAGTACGGACTCAGGTGTGCGACATGTGCTAGATCGACTGGACCTTGAATGTCCAACCCACGTGTGGATCTCGCCTCCCAGTGATGCGTACTCGCCTTTGCAGAATCTTAATCAACGTAGTGTGCAGCAACAGTAGGAACTCCAACAGAAACGTAGTGAAGCCTTAAGGATTTTAGTTGGAGCGTGTGTGGTGTATCATGCGTGTGTTCAGCGAGGGATCCACGTGACACTTGAGTTACCCGAACGACGCCAGGCCTGGCGGATGCCTCTCTTCCATAATCTAAGACAGAAGTACTCCTTGTTTGAAGTGGTGACTCATGGTTGTAGGGTAGGTCTTCGAAACAGCCCCAAAGAGCCTTTGCTGAAGCGCGGCTGGAAACTTCTGACGACACATCGTAGACTGTCTGAGATCATGAGTTTGCCGTGCATGTGTCCTAGGACGTATGCCCATGGAAGATGCGAGGGTTCCGGGGTCTCGCGTAGTGAACTGTATACCAAGGAGTTTGTTCGCAAGGTGGCAAAAGCAGTTCTGCAAGAGCACAACACGAGATCGACGCTTCAGGAGTGTCAAGGACACAGTCAGCTGCTGGCTCGGTTTGGCGAAAGGTCCTGTTGTCTCTGTAAGGAAGTGACTTTACCCCAAAAGCCCCGAAAGTGTGCCCACTGTCTTCAGTCAGGGAATGAAAGTTCGCACCAAGCGTGTTTTGGGGTTCCTTCGGAAAGGGTTTCTTCAGAGGATGAAGATGTGACTCATTTGGATGATACGTTTGAGGATGCTCTTTTCCTTCAAGACGAAGTGGAGGAACTTGAGAGGGTTGCCCAGGGTTTATTGGAAGCCAGGGATTTCAGACATGAGTCCTGTGACCAGCTTTTGGAGATGCTTCCCTATAAGGCTAGGAGTCAACATAGGAACACGTTAGGTCAAGAACCCGTGCCCTATGTAGCTCTTGGCGCTTTTGCGCACGGCAATCAGTATGGAGTGACCAAACGAACCCGACAAATTCCTCACACCGTGAAGTATCTTTTACAGTACATGCATCATGTGAACGGTAGCACTTTTAAAAGTACTTCTTCGGTGATCAATCGCAATGCGCAGTGCCCAGTGCACAGAGATGTTCACAATGATCCTGAATACCTCAATCGCATCATAGGTCTAGGCCCCTACACCAAAGGAGAACTCTGGGTAGAGTGCCCAGACCCCTCAGTTTCGCAAAACTTGGTCCGCAAGGTGTTGCCCAACGGAGCCGTGGTCAACGGCCAACTTCACGACATACGACATCAACTGGTGGCCTTCCCTCCCAAGGCGTGGCATGGACCGCAAAGCTGGGAGGGTGAGCGCAGGACGCTTACGAGTTACGTTAGCCGGGGTTGGAGGTATGTGTCTTCGGAGGATTTCGAGTTCCTGGGTTCCTTAGGTTTTCAAGTGCCCACGGAAAAGCCCCAGGCTCTTGCGCTTTCCCGTAGAAACCCGGAACCCCAAGCCTCAAACCTCAAGCAGCTTCAGAAACAAGAGCGAGAGAGAGTTCAGAAGCAGTTGTACATGTTGCACGCGGCTACGGGACACGGTAGTGTGAAGTCGTTGGTTGATGTTCTCAAGCGTAGAAACGCTCATCCCGAAACCCTGAAGATGGCACAAGACTTCAAGTGTTCAGTGTGTGCCGAGAAGGCCAAGATCCAGCCTGGACATTTGGCATCACTCGAAGCATTACCGCCCAAGTGGCACACGGTTTCCGCGGATATCGGTCATTGGAGGCATCCCAAGACAGGTGAGGTGGTTCAGTTTATGTTGATTATTGACGAGGGATCTCGGTTTAGGGTTGCTAGGATCTTGAGTAAGGGTTCGAAGCAGCAACCCGGCACTGCCACCTGTTTACAGTACCTGCGTGAGGGCTGGGGATCATACTTCGGTCTGCCTCGGGCTTTGAGATTGGATCCTGCGGGGGCTTTCAGGTCTCAAGGGGTGATTGACTTCTGTGATAAAGAACATATTTTGTTGGACATTGTGGCTGCTGATGCGCACTGGCAGATCGGTGTCTGTGAACAGGCCATCAAAGGGGTTAAGGAGGTGATGACGAAGATGAGTGATGATGATGAACAAGCCACTCCGGAAACCCTGTTGTCTATGGCTGTGTCAGTGTTTAATCAGCGGGAACAAGTTCGAGGATTTTCACCTGTCCAGCATGCCTTCGGTAGAAGTCCTGATATCACTGGTCGCATCGTGTCTACCTGTACCGAAGTTCCTGATGATCTCATTGTGGAGTGTGCTACTGCTGAGTTTGAACAGTCAGCTAAACTTCGAGTAGCAGCTGAGAAAGCCCACGCTGAGTGGAACGCGGCACAGCGGATCAGCAGGGCAGTGAACTCGAGGTCACGACCCAGACATGTCTATCAGCCCGGGGAACTAGTGTATTTCTGGCGCTCCCAGGAATCAGGCCAGGGACGTAAGAAACCAGGGTCTAAGCAGGGTAGATTTCTGGGACCAGCTAGGATTCTGGCTGTGGAGTCCAAGCGAGATTCAGATGGGGGGTTGCTGCCTAAGAGTGCGGTGCGGTGTATCCGTGGTAGACAACTCCTGAAGTGTAGTCCCGAACAGCTGAGACCAGCGAGCGAGCGTGAGGAGTTGTTGGAAGCCGTCGCGCGTGAACAAGGTAGGGAACCCACCCCCTGGACCTTTACCCGGTTGGCGTCCGAAATTGGAGGAAATCAGTTTGAAGATGTTTCCGAGGAAGGACCTACGGATGAGGAATGGTACCCCGCACAGGATGTCCAAGAGGAGGTTCCCCCAGCGAGGTTTCGGATGCGAGGCAAACGCGCTGAACCCGAACCCAGAAGTGTTGAGGATGATGAGGATATGGAGGCCACTCACACCGCCACAAGTTCCCGAGGTCCCCGACCACGTTTAGGTTCCAGAGGCCCCTTCTTTGCAAATGATGCGGCTGAGCGGTGGACTGCTCAGGTTCCTGAGTCCGCTTGGTCGGCCGAAGCGGTCTCATTCTGGGATGATAGTTCTGCCGCTGTTGAGGTGGAGATTGACATGCCACAAACCGCCAAACAATGGGATCGGGCGACCGGGAATCTCCCGGCCTACTTCACTGGGGCTCTGAAACGACAGGCTATCGAGGTGGGTCCTCACTTGGAAAACGAAGGACTCAGGTGAGGTGAAGGCTAAGGCAAGAGCGGTGTTATTAGGCTACCAGGATCCCGCCTACGAGCACCGCTCGACTACAGCCCCAGTTATGACTAGGCAGACGCGTCAAATGCTCCTACAAGTTGCAGCTAACCACAAGTGGAGTGTCTACAAAGGATATGTGAGCGGCGCGTTCCTGCAAGGTAGAGAATGTCCCGGCTCCTTGTTTTGCATCCCGTGCGATGAAATCTGCGACTGTATGAACATTCCGAGAGGATCGGTCACTAAGTTGAAACGTGCCTGCTACGGACTAGTTGACGCGCCTCTTGAATGGTATAGGACGGTTTCAGATTTTTTGGAGTCACTGGGATTGGAAGGGCTTTGGTCGGATGCGTGTTCGTGGGTCTGGCGCTCTGAGGGCAAAATTCAGGCCATGGTGTCACGACATGTGGATGATTTCTTGTTCACAGGCAATGAAGAAAACGCTGGATGGCAAGAGATTGTTCGTAGGATCAAGGAAAGGTTCCACTGGGGTGATTGGGATCGTGATGAGTTTGTTCAGTGTGGGGTGAGGGTCTCTAGGAACGACAACGGGTTTAGTCTGTCGCAAGAGAAGTACGTTGAAGAGATCCCCGAAATCCCCATCAACAGTTCCCGTCGCAAGGATCCTAAGGCTACCACCACAGGGTGGGAGAAGACACAACTTCGGGCACTCTTGGGTGCACTCAGCTGGCATGCCCAGCAAGTTGCGCCGCACATCAGTGCGGAAGTGGGGATTCTGCTTTCAGAGGTAAACACCAGTACGGTCCATCATCTCATCCAAGCCAACATGTTGTTGCAGAGCACTCGAGCTCGAAAGGGCCATCAGATGCTGATTCATGGTTTTGGTCCGACGACGGATCTGGGAGTGTATGCATGGGTTGATGCTGCAAGTCAGAATCGACATGACGGTGGAAGTACCCAGGGTGTGTTTATAGGATTAGCTCCTGTGTCCTTGTTGAAGGGTGAGGTTTGTCCCATCACTCCTATATCCTGGCACTCACATAAAATCGACAGGGTCTGCCGTAGCCCAGGAGCAGCTGAAACTCAGGCTGCAGTCAACGGAGAAGATCAAATGGTCTATGCGAGATACCAGTGGGCAGAAATCATGTATGGGAATGTGGATACTAAGGATCCTGATTCCACTCTCGCAATGTCTACGACAAACTACAAACAGAAGTACTTTCTATCAAAGGCGCAGAAAAACGTGCGAATTTGCAACTCTTAGCCCTCAAAGAGTCGCAGTTGCGAACCAATGTGCACATACGATGGGTCCATTCAGAAGCACAACTGGCCAACACGCTTACCAAAGCCAACGGAGGCCGAGAGCTGGAACTGTATTATCGTATGGGACATCAATGGCGCATTGTGGAAGACGATCGCATGCGATCCGCTCGAAAGCGGAAGTCAGAGGGCATGTCTCCCCTCCAACAAGCGGATGACAAGGTTGTTTCGAAAGAACAAGATTAGCCTGTAGGCACTACCGGCAGGGTGGGATGCAAGAATTCCCATGCTGTCATCTTGAGCTCTCCGGCGTACGAAGATATGCCTACGAAGCTTTGTGTGGATCAAACGAGTTTGGGGAGAAAAGACCGGCTGTTCTTATCGTAGCCTTCGGCCTGCCATCGAATAGCCCTCGCCATTCATCTCTATCTGCATAAGCTCGGACACTCAGGCGAACCGGACCGTGCAAGCTTATCGCTTGCAAACCCTAAACCCTAAACCGACTGGGCCAGGTCACATCATTCAGCCTGCTGCGTACTTGTATGAGGCTGGAGGCAGCGGTGTCCACCTCGCAGGGAGCTCGCTCTTTGTTTCTAAGGTTTAGGGTTTAGGGTTTAGGGTTTAGGGTGTTTCCCAGAGACTCCAATATCCCTTAATAAAGGAATATACCTTAAATCATATTAAGGATTTCTACCAAAATATAAGGAATATTCCTTAATTAAGGGGTATTGGAGTCTCTGGGTTCTAAGGTTTTGGGTTCAGCTAAACCCTAAACCCTCAACCCTAAACGGTTAGGGTTTACGCTTTAGGGTTTCGGCTTGCTTTCTGTTGGGGACAAGGGGTTTGCAGCTTAGGGCTTAGCAGCGAAGAGCCCTGAATGCTGAGCTCCTGCAACTTTTCAGGGTTCCTTGAGGCCTCCTTCAGGGTTACTATACGGGTACGGTAAGGGGAACTTAGAGGTGGTGACAAGGTTATACGGCTCCTATAAAAGTTACTAGCGGATTCTTGTCTTTGGTTTTGCTCCAGGGGTCACATTTCCCTAACCCCAAACCCTCTGGGAATTTAGGCTTTATGGAGCCTTTTTGAGCTCATATTAAGCCTATAAAGACCCTGGAAGGAACCCACAAAGTACTCGAAAACACAGCATCGTCGGCCTCCGCACGGCACTCGGGCAAAGCCTTCACCAGGGAAAGAGCTGGGTGTCGGGACTGGGGCTTGGTCTATGGGTTGGGGTTTAGGGGTTTCGGTTCGGCTTTGAGCATTGAAGATGAGGTAGGGTTTAGGGTTTAGGGTTTAGGGTTTAGGGTTTAGGGTTTAGGGTTTAGGGTTTAGGGTTTAGGGTTTAGGGTTTAGGGTTTAGGGTTTGTGAGGTTCAGCAGTTCCAGACATCCGGTTCCGGATCGCTTTCCTGGGGATTGAAGGGCAGCTTTCCGCGGTTGAGGCTTATTTGTTTCGAGGACTTCTCCGGGAACCTAAACCTAAACCCTAAACCCTAAACCCTCAACCGTGCAGGCGGAAGCCCGGGGCTTGGGAGTCTTGGCTGCGATCCGGTGCTCAAAAAAAAAACCAAGGAAGGGGCGGTATATGGGCTCCAATGAGTGTGATGGGCTTCCTTAGAGCCTTAGAGTTTCAAACTGCAGCATGTGCTGAGCTGCTCAGCCTGTTTGAAGCCAGGTGCACATAGCAAAGTGCCATGACAAGCTCGAGAGGTTTCGATCAAGGCTTCAGCTTTGAACCGAAGGGCATTCGGGCGTCGGATGTTAGGAATCCAGGCACTCAGGAGTTTACAGGCAGAAAGCCCTCATAGATTTAGATGATTTACCCTAAACCCTAAACCCTAAACCCCAAACCGTTGAGGCTTCTTGGGCTTAGGCGCAGGATTTGGTCTTGGTCTCTTGATACTCCGCGAAATTTCCGCAACAACACTCGGCACACCTCAACCCCCGGAGGTTGAGGGTTTAGGGTTCAGGGGTTTAGGGTTTAGGGGTTTGGGGTTTGGGGTTTAGGGTTTAGGGCCATGAACCTCCTTAACCCTCAAGTCCACACGGCCTGCGCAGCATGTCCAGCAAGAGCGGCGAGTGCCGCCAGGCACCTAAATGGAAAGGAAGGCGCACGCAGCAATAGCAACAACGACGACCACGACAGCAAAAACGCGCTGTTGCAATTCTGCTGCATTTTTCTGTTCTCAGCAATGACGACAATGATTATGGCCATGATGATAGCCATTGTCAACAACAGCACACAGAGATGACCCTTCAATTCCAGACCGTCGGCACTGTCTTTGACTCTGAACAGCGAAAACATCCAAAATATGTCCGGTTCTAGCTGCATTCTAAGGGTAACTGTGTGACTGTGGAATAACAGTAATACATCATTATCCTGATGTTAACATTGTGCCGATAGGACTTTGGTAGTATTATACAGGTAGTAGACAGCCGGTAGCAGAAATGGTGCTGGTCAACACCCGTATCCCTGTCATCACTACGACCGTAACTATCGCCGGTCGCTGCCATGACTACTTAAACATGACTTTGGCATTACCTGTTCTCAACCACCTCCTATGCTTCATTTGTTGAACCTATGTATGAAGATACTGCATGTCCATGTCACTGCATGAGACGTAGCTGAACACTGTGTATGGACTTGAGACCATGAAAGACGTCATTGTCTGTATGTGCCAGCTGGTGCAAAAGTTTTCTTTTTTCTGGCGTCACAAGTTACACTCAACCCTGTCAAACAGAAGCAGTGCCGGTGCTGCTGAGGGATCCGCCCGACTTTCAGCATCAGCTTGGCCGAAAAGGCGGGCTGCCCATGAGTAGTCCTCGTCTCACACATGTGGCACACAGCTGTGCACCAAACGAACCCGAAGAAGTTTATGCAACCGAACTGTTTAGCACACGATCTCCAGGGGCAAGTGCATGCATGGAAAGCTGTCTGGTTGCAAGAACATTCTGCTGGAATGACGCTGTTTGCAAGCTGCTCTTCGTCATTGAGGACGCAAGCATCCCTCTCTGCAGTGTCCGCAGAAGAGAGATTTCCCTTTTGTGTTGACATCACAGCTGGGGTTGGGTTTTAAGCTCCTGGGCTTTGGTGGGCAGAAGGCAACCACCACTGAGTCCCCGGCCCTAAGTGGATTCCGCTATCAGATGTCTATCTCGAGCCACATGGACCGAGGCCAGAGCCGTGATGAAAGAGTAACCACAGTGGGGTTTAGGGTTTAGGGTTTAGGGTTTAGGGTTTAGGGGTTTAGGGTTTCAGCATCGAGGCTCCACATCGAGTAAACGCCAGGTTCCTCTGAAACTCCAAATAGGGGTTTCCGAAAATAGGGGACCCCAATATAGTACCTTAAATAGTAGGATCCTTATTATAAGGACCCCAAAATAAGGTACCCCTTGTTTTCGGAAACTCCCAAATCGGTGTTTATGGCTTCGGACTCCGCACTGTCTGGTTATCCCGGAAGTCTCCACCAGCCATGACACCCAAGATCTCCCAAGTGGGTGGTTGTCAAAATTATGGTCCCTTTTTGGGTCCTTATTATAATACGGCACCTATTATTTAGGGTACCCCAAAAGGGACCATAATTTTGACAACTACCCAAGTGTATCAGGGCCCTGCTCAGAAGCCCCTGCCGGGGCGCACCAGAAGCACCACGGCCAGGACGACGGTACACACCGCAATCCTCGTGTTCTGGCTCTGGAACCTCGGCAGGGGGCTTCGCACTGTTAGGGTTTAGGGTTTAGGGTTAAGGGTTTAGGGGTTTAGGGGTTTAGAAGTTTAGGGGTTTAGGGTTTAGGGTTTCGGGTTTAGGGTTTAGGGGGAGAATCAAAAATTGCAGCGCCCCACAAGCCACACTCTCCCTTCACATGGACCTCGCTGTTCAGGCGTATGATTAGGCTCTGAAGGCCAAGAACGAGAAGCGCGGGGGAGGTGCGATACTCTGGCGACCACCCGAAAACCAAAACCCTCCGCCCTTTCCCCTGAACCCTAACCCTAGACCCTAAACCTTAAACCCTAAACCCTGAACCCTAAGCGACACTTGCCGGCTTTTCCGCATGGCACCTGCTCAGCACAGTGGGATCCGTCCGCCTGAAAACGGTCTCGGCTTTGTAAAGTCGGGTGCTTGGGTGCTTGCTTTCGCGTTTAGGGTTTAGGGGTTTTGGGATTTAGGGTGTAGGGTTTAGGGTTTAGGGTTTAGGGTGGAGCTTCGGCTTTCAGAAATGCGGCTTGGGGCTTGGAACACCGGCTCGAGGTTGTTTGCATTACAGTTTTGGTGATAGGCTCCGGCTCAAAGCCCATAGAAGCCGGCTTCCCAGAGACTCCAATATCCCTTAATTAAGGAGTATGCCTTACATTAAAATAGGATGATTAATATGATTTAAGGTATACTGCTTGATTAAGGGATATTGGAGTCTCTTTCATCTTTCCCGGCGCCCCTGGACATCCCGAAGCTCGAACCTGTGAGGAAAACTGCGGAAACTCCCGAGCAATGATCCTCAGAGGTCCAAGAAGAACCCTGCCCAAAATTCCAAAGCCTCAACCTAAAACCCAGAGACTCCAATTTCCCTCAATTAAGGAATATTCCTTAAATTATAGTAGGCTCCTTAATATGATTTAAGGTATATTCCTTAATTAAGGGATATTGGAGTCTCTGGGAAACACCCTAAACCCTAAACCCTAAACCCTAAACCCTAAACCCTCCTGAACGTCTCTTCAACTTCTGGGAGGCCCAGAGAAGCCTCCAGCACTCTGTCTTGCCCTCGCCCAGGTACGATTGCACCTCCAGCCATGACAAACGACGGTTTAGGGTTTAGGGTTTAGGGTTTAGGGTTTAGGGTTTAGGGTTTAGGGTTTAGGGTTTAGGGTTTAGGAAGCACCCAAGAAACCGAGAGACGTTTGAAACCACGGTGACAAGCAGCAGCAGACAGCACAACAGACACACTAGGATTAAACCCATATGCAGGTAGTTGTGAGTAGTCGCAGCAGTAGCAGCGTGCAGCAGCAGCGGCAGCGTGCAGCAGCAGCAGCAGTAGGAGTGGTAGTCGCAGCAAAAACAAGTCCTGAGAACTAAACCTCCAAGCCAACGACCTCGGCTCCCCTGCACCCTTAAACAAAGGAGTGCACGTAAACCGTTACCCTCAACAGTGGGTGAAGGATTTAGGATTGTAGCAGCTCCTCCTAGGCTTCAGCTCCACTTAACAAGTTCAGACACCCGGTTGGGTGCTGAGGTAAGGGAGGGCCGCTAGGAACCATCGACACCCTAGGCTTTAGGGTTTAGAGTTTAGGGTAAATCCTCAACCCTTAACCCTAAACCCTAGACCCAAACCCTTCGTCTCAGCCTGCACCGGTGCCAGCTGTGACCAGGCAGGCGGCTTGTGGAGGGCGGCCTGGGCAGGTGAAACATCGGGGCCAGTTTAGGGTTTAGGGTCTGAGTTTGTTTTTTAGGGCGGCCCTGCGCGCTCTGTGCGTGCGCGCTTTGGCGCCAACTCGAAAGACGATTTCCGCAACTTCCGGTGCACTAGTCTGGGGTTCAGGGTTTAGGGTTTAGGATCTAGGGTTTAGAGTTTAGGGTTTAGGGTTTAGGGTCTAGGGTTTAGAGTTTAGGATTTAGGGTTTAGGGCCACCCTCCTCGGCCTTTGACTCCAAACACCAAGGTCTCCCACGACCGGATCTCAGGACAGGGGCGCCTTCCTTTAGCCCGGAATAAGGATGCTCGTGTTTGAAGGCTCCAGGTTTTGCAGTTTCGGTTTCAGGCTTTAGGCTTTAGGGTTTATGCTTTAGGGTTGGCTTTAGGGTTTCGGGGAATGCAGGGCTTCAAGCAATTCAAGCAGCCCTTTCTCCCTTGTTTGGCTCTCATAAACCGCCCTTGAGCTGCAGTGATGTCTACGCACCTGCAGGCTTGAGCAATTACGCTCCTGAAACCCTGACCACGAAACCTTCAGGCGCTGTGTTCCTGACCGAGTTGTGCAGAAAAAGCGGGCGAGTGTCCGTTCAATGTTCCGAGGCTCCGGAATCCAAACTAGAGCCTGGAGGGAACACCACAGTCCAAACTCAGGCTTGGTGGGAACTCCACAACGACCAAATGCATGATCACGAGTCATGTCTACCTTCCCTGTACATTCGTCGCGATCGTTTTTCCTGCTAGCCCTGAAATCATCCGCTGAGCAGCCCTCGAAACCCTGCGGCTTCGTGGAATCCTATACATCCTAAAGGCCATACGCCTGAAGCCGGGCAAAGGCCGCGGCTAGACCACTGTAGAGCATGCACACTTCCGGACGTGCCTCTAGGCTAGGGGTTGTGGGTCAGGGTATGTCAGGGTTTAGGGTTTGGGGGCGTAGAGATTGGGGAATCTGGTTTGGTGCGACTCCTATCAGGACTGCACTGAATCGTCCTCCGTTTGCCTCTGGCACTGAAAGGTGAGTCCAGGCTGCATTAAAGGAAGGGTTAAAGAGCGTAGGAGCCAGGAGCACCCACAGGATCGGCATCGCACAACGAGAGGGTCGTTGGAGGTAAGGCTTCGGGTATAATCCGGCTACAACCTTCGCATGGTGTCTGCAAACATCTGCCATGCCATCATTGCGAAAAGGCCCGGCAAAAGCAACAGATTCGAGAGAAACCAGGTGCAGGAAACAATGTTGTGAATTTGGCTTCATGGCTTTCAACACACTCTACGTTCAACCAGACCCTAGACCAGAAAGATATCGTCTTGCAAGAGAACTTGCCATCGTCACATAGAAGGAATACTCTTTGAACAAGCATTCCGGAGTTCGATAAGGAAAGAAGACATTCCGTGGTCTCAGCTCCTTGCCGCAGTTGCTTCACTGTGAGAAAACTCTTTGCACTTGATGTCCGCGTCACAGGAATCCCTGGCAACACGACAGGAGTCAAGGATGCCATCTAGAACCCCCCACCCCGCACGAAAGGTCCACCGAAGCCTGAAACCTCTCTCCGCTTGTAGGAAGCAGCGCTAGGCTCCGAAGACTATCAGTCGGCAGTGATCTGGCATCAGCTTCTCTTAGGTGTTCGGTAGAGGGTGGCTGGCGATGCAGTACCGCAAATGGTCCTTTCAAGTCGTCGAGCCTGCATTGCCCACTTCAGGGGGACACTTTTTGCTGCCCAAGCCCTGCATATGGGTTCCATCGGTTGTATCTACAATTTGAGAGGGCTGCAGTTCCTCCAGATTGCCCAACATGCAGGCGCTGTTTAATCGAACCTCTGTGCTGTGAGCTACATTACGTACACTGGCACACATTGTGCAATCCTGTTGCTGCAACCATTGCGTGCCCTACGGAAAAATCTGCCGGGTGGGCATCCATGCTCATGTATTAGTCGCATTGGCAATGCAGGAAGCTTCAGACAGGAACTTTGGTAGGCTGACGCAACTGGGTAAGCTTCGGAGTGACCGGGTTCAACCGGTGTATCGCTAGAACTGAAAGAAGCCTGCTGCATTGGTTTCAGCTGCTACAGATGACTGCAGTTCAGGCTTGGATGCGGTGCGACCCAAAGCAGGCAGAAACAAGCCAAGCTCAAGCCGTTAGACTATAGCCAAGTACAGCATAAACAATGCTCCACAAAGTTTGATTTCCAGCCGCACTGCTGGCGAAAGCCCGAACACAAGAAGTGCAGAGCAAATAGATGCCCCGCCGAGAAGGGAATGGCGAAATATACAGAAGGAATATATTGAAGTGTAGCTTCCCACCTGAAGCCAGGAAGCACACCCGTTCTGAGCCACAGTGAAGCCCATGAAGGTTATCGACACAGTGTGTTCATGCCGATTTCTGAAACGCCGCGTGCAGGCTGCAGATTTCCCGAAACGACACCGTGATTTAGGAAGTGCCAGCATCACTCAGAAAAAGCAAAAGTTTCTGCAAGTGCTCTGCGCGACAAGACACTGCTCTGATCTAGCGTGGTTTTTCGAGGCATTCTGCAGACAGGTCACAACGCGAGGCCACACTACAAACATAGGGCCTTGCGGCTTTTGACAGCCTCCTGCGAGGTGCTCTTAGTTGCTGCAATCTGCAAAATGCTCGAAACGCAAAACTACAGCTCGGAAAAGCTTCTGGGAAAGATTAAGAAGCAGTTCACATGCATTGGGACGTGGGCCCGTGTTGACGAGGTTCCCGTCAACTTAAACTAGACTGAGACCTTTCAGTCCCTTCTTCTGAGCACGGCCATTGGTGTATCTCTTCATGGGGCTCAGCTCCATGCCGTCCCGCCTCCTTTTGCCACCGACCTCCAGCCGGAGCCAGCCAGGCTCCTTGCAGCTCGCTCTGAAGAACCTGTGAAGGTTTTCCAAATGCTCAAGGTGCATCTCACGATCTGGCGGGCCAAGCGTACCAGCCGGCCGATCTGCTGCCTGCTGAAAGTTCCATGAGCTCATGACTGCGGATGGCTCGACGAAGTCCGGCAGGACCCGCTCCTTGAGGATGTCTCGAAGGTGCTCCGGGACCTTGACCTCAGCTCCGCACTCTTCCCACCCCTCCA
>CAJNDV010025836.1:20235-39030 GCA_905221635.1 Symbiodinium sp. CCMP2456 | reverse complement strand
GGTTTTAGGGTTTAGGGTGTACCTGGACCCTGAAGAACGTAGCGTTTTAGGGATCTTTATTATGATTTGTTTATAGAAGTCCTTTAAAAGGTAGGAACTCGGGGGTTAAGGTAGGGTTTAGGGGCTGGGCTAGTTCAGCTTCCAGACTGTTTTCGGAGGACCAGAAGATGTAGACGTAGATACTCTAAACTAACCTGGTTGGCTAGCTCCCTAAACCCCTGCATGACCCGGTAAACCCTAAACCCTAAACACTCAACCCCTCAACCGCCTCAACCCTAAACCGGTAAACCCTAAACCCTAAACCCCTAAAACCCTAAATCATAAACGCCAAAACCAGGTCATGCAAGGCATCCCGTTATAAGTAAGCTAACTATAATTATAACTCATATTAGGGGACTTATAACCCTTCTTATACCCTATACCCAAAACCTAAACCCTAAACCCTACACCCTAAACCCTAAACCCTAAACCCTAAACCCTAAACCCTAAACCCAACACCCTAAACCTAAACCCAATGCAGCCGGAGCTCGGATAAAGGAGCTCGAAGTGTCGCCGATTCGAGGGGAAGGACACTGGGTTGACCTGAAAGGCGGGTCTTAGTCTTTTGGCTTTAGGGTTTAGGGTTTTGGGTTTAGGGTTTAGGGTTTAGTCTTTTGGCTTTAGGGTTTTGGGTTTAGGGTTTAGGGTTTAGTCTTTTGGCTTTAGGGTTTGGGTTTAGGGTTTAGGGGTTAATCTTTTGGCTTTAGGGTTTAGGGTTTAGGGGTTCATCTTTTGGCTTTAGGGTTTAGGGTTTAGGGTGTAGGCTGCAAAGAGCGCAGTAAACGCTAAAAGCCAGCGCTTCAGGTCCATGACTGGTCTCTGGCTTAGGCCTGGAAGTCTAGGTCGAGGGTACACTGTTTAGGGTTTAGGGTTTACCTTAACCCCCAAAATCCTGCCTTTTTAAGGACTTCTATAAAGAAATCATAGTAAGGATCCCTAAAACGGTAGGTTCTTCAGGGCCCAGGTAGGGTTAGGAATTTAGGGCTCGCTCGAGGACCCGATGTACTCAGGGTTCTGGAGATAGGTAGTTTAGGGCCCTTAGGCTACCGGGCTCAAGACGCAACAAGGTAAACCCAAGCTGGACTGATTTTTTGGTGAAGTTGGATTTGATGGTCAAGATAGAGGACTGAATGATTGGCAATCAGACTCGTTAGGTCCTGAATCTACTGGTAAGACAGCATCGTAGGTCAGTTGAGACATGCTTCAAAACTCGGTTCGTCGGTCGTGGTAAGACTCAAGGGTGAGGGTTTAGGGTCTAAACCACCAACCCTAAAAGCCAAAGTGACCTTAAGTTAGAAACCCTAGACCTACAATTCTAAACCCTAAACCCCCAACCCTGAACCCCGAATCCAAAAATGCCCAACTGACCCTAATCTACACACCCTACCACTAGCCGAGACCCCGAATCCCGAAATCCCAAACTGTGCTAAACCCTAAACCCTAAACCCTAAACCCTAAACCCTAATCCCGAAATCCCAAACTGGGGCCCCTAGCGAAGTAGGCTTCGCCAGTCTCGTTGCAGTAGGGCGGGAAGTAGGGCATGCAAGGAACCTGGTGGTCCACCTGGGTTTAGGGTTTAGGGTGTAGGGTTTAGGGTTTAGGGTTTAGGGTTTAGGGTTTAGGATTTAGGGTTTGCGGTTTGGCGTGAAGGGTATAGGGTTTAGGGTTTAGGGTTTAGGGTTTGGGGTTTGGGGTTTAGGGTTTATGGTTTGGGGTTTGGGGTGTGGGGTTTAGGGATTATGGTTTGGAGTTTGGGGTCTAGGGTTCAGGGCTTTTTTTTGATTCAAGGTTCAGGGTTTAGGTTTCGGGTTTGGGGTATGGGGCTTAGGTTTCAGGGTCTAGGGCTTGGGGATTGAAGGTTAAGGCGTAGGGGTTGAGTCGATAGTATTCAGGCCCGGAGGTACCTTGTTCTGCTACAAAGGATGGATTAAGCTGGTGGCGCTGGTGTCTAGGATCTGCAAACTCTGACCTTTCTCAGCGTGTCTCGTGTCCTTACAAGTTAAAAGGTTTAGGGTTTAGGGTCTTCGCCTGCGCTCCTGGCTCTCCGCCACTTGCCCATCAAACCTGAAATTCTGATGCAGAAGCCTGAATGCCTGCGAAAGCTATTCCTTAGGGTTCATGTTCGAAGTAGAGCATGAAAAACCTCAAAATCCTATTATAATTTACTCAGGCCCTTATATTAAGGCCCGCAAATACTGGACCCTAAACGCAGAGGAGGCTTTCAGAAAATGAGCAAACCTAAATATAGACCCTACTACATGATGAGAGCCTCAAAAAAAGGACTCTACCCCGAGGCGGTTCTCCCCTGGGGAAACTTCGGCCAGCGGCCCTGCAATCAATTCTCCGCTCTCTTCTTCTTCAAGCACCGGTATCAACTGCATTAGGTCCTCGACAGCCCCTGGGCAATTTGCAAAATATGCGTAACGCTGGCGTAGCTGGAGTCCCCTCGCCCTGGTAGCAGGGTCTTGCAGCAGGCGCGTCGACGGGCGCCACAGCGGACTCAATGAAACCTCCACCTGGGAAGCACTCGCCAGGCCAGTAAGCAAGTCCCCACTCTGCGGTGAGTCTCCTGGTCCTTCCCACTGCAAGTCCGGCATTTCGGCAGGATCCAAAGCAATCTCCATTGGGCGAACCTGCGGGTGCCGCTTCCTCGACAGCTGCTTCGGGGGCTTCCGCTTCCCCGACAGCGGCCCCCAAACCCTAACCCTAAATCCTAAATCCTAAACCCTAAACCCTAAACTCTAAACTCTAAACCCCAAACCCCCAACCCTCTAATTTGCTGAAACCTCAGGGTTCGCAATAATGCAGGAACCTGCTTAAGAAACCTCTGGGTCTTCATTAGTTATCAGGGTTCCCCTAATATGAGCCCCTTAAAATTTGGGGTTCTAGGCCCTAAACCTTAAACCCTGAACCCTAAGTCCCAAAGTCTAAACCCTAAACCCTCTACCCTGAACCCTAAACTAAATCCCAAGGTCTGAACTCTAAAACCCTAAACCCTAAACCCTAAAACCTTAAAACCCTAAAACCCTAAACCCTGAAACCCTAAAACACTAAACCCCAAGATCAGGCTCCTACACTAGGGAGGAAGCGTCAGACCCCCGAGCAAACTGAGCGAGATTTCGGTTCCAGGGTTTAGGGTTTAGGGTTTAGGGTTTAGGGTTTAGGGTTTAAGGTTTAAGGGTTTAGGGTTTAGGGTTTAGGGGTTTAGGGTTTAGGGTTTAGGGTTTAAGGCCTAGGGCCCCCTCGGGCCTGAGGGCTTAATGTAGAGGCCTGAAGACTTAGAATAGGGTTTCTTTAAGGTATTCCTTACTGTAAAGGGTTCTATAAGGGCTACTATAAGGGTTTAGGGTTTAGGGGCCTTAATGGTTAGAATAAGGGTTTTGGGGTATATTATACTATGATTATACCAAGGAACACCCCAAAATAGCATTGGTAATTGTTAAGGCCCCGATATTCAAGCTTTAGGGTCCCCGATTCAGGCCTTTCGGGTTTAGGGTTTAGGGCGCTCGGGCTCGAGGGGTCTAGGGCCGGAACCCAGTAGTTTTAAGGTTTAGGGTGTAGTCGAGTTTAGGATTTGTCGGGCTTAGGGTTTAGCGGGGTTTGGGGCTTGGGGTTTTCGGGGTTCAGGGCTTCGGGGAGTTTGGGCCCAGTGTGTTATTGAGGTTGGGGGGCGGGGATTCGTGGGATCCAGGGCTCTGGTGTCCGCGTTTGGAGTAACCCTAAACCCTGAACCCCAAACCCTAAACTCCAAACGGCCCTAAGCCCTAAGCCTTGACTCTTTAAACCCTAATTAAGGAATTCAAGTTAAGTGACCATTCTCGGGATCTATAGTGAAATAATATGGTTTCATGATTAAGGTAAACTAAAACAGTAAAACCTAGTTTAGGTTTTATTTATAGGTGCAGGATTCCCCAAACCCAAACCCTGAAACCCTAGACCCTAAACCCCTAAACCCTACTACGCCCTAAACCCTAAACCCAAATCCCTACTCCACCCTAAACCCCAAACTTTAAACCCTAAAACCCTAAACCCTAAACTCCCTAAGCCATAAACCCTAAACCCTATTACACCGCAAAAACTGGGCTCCCCGAGCCTCCACAGAAGCAAAAATCTAGGATAGGGGTATCCCATATAAACTCCCTTTATCATGAAGCCCAATCATAAGGTAGGGATATCCCTATAAAACCCTAAACCCTAAACCCTGAACCCTCTGCGCCTTTTTGGTGTTCGTAAAGGGAAGCAAAAAAAAAACAACCGAGGCCGAGCGGCTGGAAGTCCCCAGTCACCTGAGGCGTTGAAGATCACCTGATAGGACTTTAGGGTTTAGGGTTTAGGGTTTCGGGTTTAGCGTTTAGGGTTCTAGGGTTCGGGGTTTTAGGGTTTAGGCCTTAGGGTTCGGGGTTTTAGGGCTTGGGGGCTTTAGGGTTTTAGGGTTTTTAGGGGATCACCTGGTGGGACTTTGAGGGGCTTGTAAAGCACAAGCCCTACATACTTTAAACCTTACATCCTAACTCTAAACCTCAAAATCTAAACCCCAGAGGCCTCAAAAATCTATAGACCCTATAGTTCTGTTGGGCTTTTAGGGCTCTGTGGTGCGTTGTAAAGCTTTTCTGGGGGCCGGGGGGGAGTTAGGGCTTTAGGGCTGTAGGGGATCGTTGGTCTTTGATGGCTTTTTTGGGCTTTAGGGCTTTTTCGGGTTTAGGGCGTTTTGGGGCTTTAGGGCTTTTTCGGGCTTTAGGGTTTAGGGTTCCGGGCTTCAGGGCTTTAGGGCTTTAGGGTTTTGGAGTTTAGCGGATTTAGGGCTTTAGGGCTTGAGGCCTTTAGGGGAGTTTTGTTGAAAAGTAGAGAGTGAGACACGGGACAGAGAGAGAGAGAGAGTGAGAAAGAACAAAAAAGGACGAAAAAAAGACATGAATAAACCAAGAACGAAAGAACGAAAGAAAGAAAGACCGAGATACAGAGAGACAGATCGACTTACTAAGGCTTGGGGAGGCTATATCTCATAAAACTAGTAGGGGACATTGCAGGAACCATTCAGTCTCTCCTTGTCGCGTGGCCCGCGCCTGCCACACGTTCTCCGGGTCGTCGCGCGGCATGGGCCGCACGGGATTCCGCGCCCAGACGAGGACATAGAAGCCTTAACGGTTTAGGGTTTAGGGTTAAAGTGGGTTTAGGGTTACAGAACCAACACATCGGAATCTGTAGATAGTTTGGTATTTTGTGGGGGACGAAGAGACTACGGACTGCGTGGATGTACCAGGGTAGTATTGCTTATTCAGAGCTCTGCATATTTCCAGGGCCGCCACGAGGAACACGTAACAGAGACCCGGTGTCTAAGCTTAAGAAGTGCCGCTGAGGGATGGGGTTCTTCGGTTTTGATCTGGGTGGGAGAGCGGTTTAGGGTTTAGAGTTTAGGAAGTCAAAGCTCAAGGTCCCCGAAACCCTAAACCCCTCTACAGTTTCAGGCAAGGGAGCCGAATCACATTTTGAAGGAAACCCCACACAACCACTGCGAAAGTCTACAGGAATCGTGAAGAAAAGTCGATGAAAACAGCATATAAAGCAAAATATGACAATGACGACCCTGCAACCTAAGTCAGAAGCCGTCGAGCCCAACAGTGACCGAACAAACAGCAGGGAAGTACGAGCCCCTTACTCAAAAACTGCGCGCTTGCTGGTTTAAGGAACATAGGGGTTTGGCACAGCCTAAACCCTAAAACCCTAAACCCAAAACCCCAACTAAACCCCTAAAATCCTAAACCCCTAAACCCGCAAACCCTAAACCCTAAACCCAAAACCGCCTAAACCCTAAACCCTAAATCCAAAAAAAACGCCCCAAAAAAAACCGGAGCTTCCTGAGCCGCAAGGCGCTGCTTGTCGTAGAGCGCCATGTCTGGGGTGAAGTAGAAGATGCACCTGCGGGTTTAGGGGTTTAAGGGTTCAGGGTTTAGGGGGTTTTGGGGTTTTGGGTTTAGGGGGTTTTGGGTTTAGAGTTTAGGGTTTAGGCGTTTAGGGTTTAGGGTTTTCACGGTTCAGGGTTTAAGGGTTTAGGGCTTTCAGGGTTTAGGGTTTAGGGTTTAGGTCTCAAGGCTCCTTCCTGCTGAAACCGTCTCATTCTTCAGACGTTGGGGGTGTCGGCCCGGGCCACGCAGGTGCATGAGCCTTTCCGTTAAAGCCCTAAACCCAAAAAATCCAAACCCTAAACCCCAAACCCAACCCAAAAACCCCTAAACCCTAAACCCAAAAACCCAAAAACCCTAAACCATAAAGGGAAGAACCAGCATCCTCAAGATAGTTGCGAGTTAGGATTCGGGGGACCCTTGAGGATCTAGACCCTCTCAGTAAGGTCCCTCTGTAGAGAGCCAGAAGTAGGTTTCAGAAGGGTACCCTTTAAGGAGGTCTCCCTCATACCACCTTGGAGATAAATGGAGGAAGAGGAACCAGCACTGAGGCCATCTTATTCGGGTCGTCTGCAAGGAGTTTGAGAATGAACCGGCCGGACATAGCAGCAATGGACGGGGTTTAGGGTGACCCCCAGATTTTAGGCATTGGATTGCGCAGGAATACTCTCAGACCTATCTAAAGCAAGAAAACACAACAGAAAGTATGTACGTGTCTTCTGGCTGCCAGTGCAGCATCTTACTCCGCAGCCCTCGGCGGCTGCAACAAATTCTCAAGTCGGCACCCGAAACGTGAAACCCTCCGAGCTTCAGAGAACAAGGGACCTCAATAAGCGGACCCGACAGAATAGGGTTTAGGGTTTAGGGACCTCGATGAGGGGATCCGACTGAATAGGCCCGGAAACGGCTCCTTGGAATTCAGAAACTCCCATTTGGTCGAGGTGCTTGTTGTCCACGAATTCCCAGTCTCCGCTTGGGTAGATCACACCCGGTGCGCTCCTTGTGCTGGGGAGTTGCCGAGGTTTAGGGTTCAGGGTTTAAGGTTTAGTCCTCAACCATGTACACCCCAGACCCTGAACCCTACTGACCTAGAAAGCCTAAACACACACCAAACATCCTAAAACCCTAAACCCCACCTCTACTAAATGGGGTCTTGTGGTTCATTACAGCATAGTTACAATCAGGAACAATACTGGAGATTATTTAGGTCCCTAGATTCGACCACTAATAGGTTTCCAATCTTGTAGCCGACCCACACCTAAACCTTGTACCCAAACCCCTCAACGCAAAACCTTCCACCGCACTGCGGGTTTGGAGTTAAGGAGTAAGTCCAGTTGATGATTGCCCTCCATCTTGTTTAGGAGTTTGGATTAGGGGGACCCTTGGGGATATAGACCCTCTCAACCAGGCCTTCTTTATTAGAGCCAAAGGGTGAGGTTAAGAAGGGCCCCCTTTTGATTTTAAGGGATCTCCTTAATACTACCTAGGATTGTTGCAGCAACCCTACTCTGGGCAAGTCGAGAGAGTTTTTCCTAAACCCTAAACCTTCAACCCTACACCCTAAAACCCTGAAGCACTAAAAACCCTAAAACCCTAAACCCTAAAACCCTCAACCCTCAACCCCAAAACCCTAAACCGTAAACCTCAAACTAAACCCTAAACCCTCAAAACCCTCAAACCCCTAAACCCTAAACTCCTAAGCCCTAAACCCTAAAAACCCTACTAAAAAACCTAAAACCCTAAACCCTAATACCCTAAACCCTAAACCCTATAAACCCTAAATCCTAGGCGGCTGGAGTCGAGAGATTTCGACTCTAAAAGTCTCTTCTCGGTTGCTAAGCCTCAAGGTCCGCTTGACTCGACAGCACTTGCTGAGAAAATCGAACCTTTCATATCAAGGGTTAAAGGAAACTACAGGGTGCTGCCGGCTGTGCCTCAAGGAGTCGACTTCGGGGCTTCGCTTTACGTTTCCCGAAGCCTCTTAGGGTTTTTAGGGATTTAGGGCTTTAGGGTTTTAGGGTTTAGGGCTTTGGGGGTTTAGGGGTGTAGGGTTCAGGGGTTTAGGGTTTTAGGGTTTAGGGTTTAGGGTTCAGGGTTTAGGGCTTTAGGGGTTCAGGGGTTTTGGGGTTTAGGGGTTTAGGGGTTTTAGCGGGTTTAGGGGTTTAGGGGTTTAGGGGTTTAGGGTTTAGGGTCATGAAGTCTCGCGTAGGATGGGAGGCCTGGTAGAGTTTAGGCTGAAGGGCCTGCCATTAGAATACGGAAAGAGCGCACGGCAACACGTGCGGCTGGAATGGCCCAAGCCCTGGACAGGCCTCCGCCAGTCTTTCCGTTTTGTAAGGTAGGGGCCTTAATAACTAGAACTGGGTTCGGGGGTACATTATACTATAATTATAATAAGGAACCACCAAAATAGTATAGGTCCTATAGGTAACTATTTGGGCCCCTATGGTGTTGTTGATCTGTGGGAGGATCATGGCTTCGACGGAAGTTACGACTGGCCACCCCCAAATCCTAAACCCCCAAAAAGCGCCGAACCCAATGCTTTAGGGTTTAGGGTTTAGGGTTTAGGGGTTTAGGGGTTTGGGGTCTAGGCTTCTTCGAGAGCTACCCGGCAGATACCCAAAACCCTCTACTTGCCCAGAAAGCTGCCCCAACCCCTTTACTTCCTTAAACAAACCCTGTCCATAAAACCGCATCTTGGAGCAAGACTGGTTCCCGCCCTCGCGGACGTCCGCGCCGGGGAGCAGCCCTTTACCCTGGAAGCTGTGGGGTTTCAATTGTTTGTGTATAGCTCCGAGTTCGGCAGCGCTACTTCCTACATTCAGCTCCCTTGACGCGTAGATTTAGGGGTCCTCCCAAGGGGAGTGTGTAAACTTTACTGCTGAGGCATTCCATGTTGCTCTTGTTCAATGACACCTCAACCCTAAAAACTAAACCGTAAGTGTTGACCTAACCGAACCGGAGGGGCCTAAAGGACTAAACCCTAAACCCTAAACCCTAAGCCCTAAACCCTAAACCCTAAACCCTAAACCGAGTATCTAATAACAATAAACTCTCGCCCCCAACCCCTTGAAAGAAGATACAACACTGCAGTCCTACTGTCCTAAACAAGC
This sequence comes from Symbiodinium sp. CCMP2456, assembly GCA_905221635.1. Lineage (NCBI taxonomy): Eukaryota > Dinophyceae > Suessiales > Symbiodiniaceae > Symbiodinium > Symbiodinium sp. CCMP2456. Next base: position 29,978 of record CAJNDV010025836.1, on the reverse strand, counting down.
ACCCTTAGGGTTTACGGTTTAGGGTTTAGGGTTAGGGTTTAGGGTTTAGGGTTTAGGGTTTAGGGTTTAGGGTTTAGGGTTAACCTTCTATTATCCACGAATCAACAGCGCCTACTTCTGCTGTTTGTGGCTGTACCTGCAAGTAGAGCTGCCCAAGCTTCGAAACCCCAAAATCACGAAACCCCGAACCTCTGAACTCTGAAACAATAAAGTTGAAGCCCTAAATGCCCTCGAGCAAAAGGCCTAAACAAACGGCTGAAGTCAGAAAAGCCTCGAGGCCTAAACCACTAAACCAAATGTAGGGGCCTTAGTGATTAAAATAAGGATTTTGGGGGGGTTCCTTATTCTAACTACAGTATGATATACCTCAAAACCCTATTCTAATTATTAAGGCCCCCATATAAGGAAAACCTTCCTCTCGCGGCCGCATCTCAGCATGCCGAAATGATCTCAAACCCGTAAAGCCTCAGGCCCCCACGCCCACCCGAAGCCTCTAAACTCGAAACCAAAAAAAAGCCCTAAACCCTCAACTCGAAACCTGCCCGTTCCCAAAGCCGTGAACCCGGGAGCCTGCGGGGATGTGACCGACCTGGGACTTTTAGGGGTAATGAGCTTTAGGGTTTAGGGTTTAGGGTTTAGGGTTTTTTTTTTTAAAAGTGCAGTGGCTCCCTTTCTCCGCAAGAAGTCGGCGCCTGCCTGTGTACCAGGCTTGCACTAGGTGGCGGGAATGTACATGTGGCCGCCGCAATGAAACTGTCATACATGATAACAGGCTGCAACAAACAGGAGCACAGCTCAGAGTCAGATGCCATCTTTACACTACGGGCAACAAGCTCAAGTATCTCGGCTACGGCTTCTCTCAGGGCCCTCATCAGTGTGCTCAGAAACTTCCCATCGAGCTTCCATACTACCATCGCTACCCGACACATTCTGGCCCGCATGTACTTGATGATCCTCTCCCTGTGGTGGCCGAGCATGGCGTTCTTGACGAGCTTCCCGAAGAACTGGGCCTGGGCGCGGTACTCGCTGACGTCGTCGATGAAGGCCTCCTTGTCGACCGGGTAGATGATCAGGTGGTGGTACTCCATCAAGGCAGGCGAGGTCGCTGGTGTTGTCGGACTGAACCAGATAGAGCGCCTCATCTTCCTCTGACACCCAACGGCCTTCCGGCACATTCACCCCAGCACGGTGATGCAGGGCCCGGGCATGGTGTCGCCATAGTCTCCGACGTAGTCCCACCACCGTGCGCCGCTGCAGCTGGGGCAGGCTGGCCCAGAGTGCGTCCAGTGTCTGAGGTAAGCCCGGGCGTAGCAGTACCGCTAAGGAGTCCACTTCATGGGTGGTGCCTGATGAAGATGCCGACGAGCCATAGGATGCCTCGCTCGAGATGCGATGCCAGATGCGAGCATCCATGGTAGGACCATTGAGGACGGGAGCATTGGCTGCCGTCTGCACCCAGGGTAGGGCTTCCTCAATTGCCACCCCTGTCAGCCTCAGCAAGTGCTGGAGTTGGCGCTGTCTGGCAAGAAGGCGGCTGATGACGTCCACCACATCGGCGGGGTTGGCCATGATCATTTCCCTCTGTACTGTGTCACGGACCACGTCTGCTGGTTGCAACACCGAGGAGGAGGTCGTGGTGGTGGAAGAGGAACAAAGGGAAAACATCACCCCATTGGTAAAACAGCCACCCTCAATGTTGCAGTCAGGTGCGGCCTCCGGGTCGAAAAGCAACAGTGAGGATGTTGATGTTGCATATTGTTGGTTGCCTCCAGAACAGGTCGTCGTGGTAGAGGAGCTTGTGGATGGCGTAGGCACCGTTGACGATCTTCTCACCATTCTTTGGGCCAGGTCAACATGTGGGCGCCCGTTGCTGGTTGCCTCCTCATCATTGGCCGGCTCTGCCCATACACCAAGGAGTTCGCCTTGTAGAGCTCGTTGTACGTCGGGGCCAAGTGGTGGCGGTGGTAGATTGACTGGCACAGGCGGAGGCGGCCCATACGGTTCAGCTCGCTCTGGTGCAGGAACCACTCGACGAAGGGTTCCGTCACTGTCACATGCAAACTCACTCAAGGTCGGCGAAGGGTCACGACCTCCACGGGAGCGCGAACGACTCCTGACCCGCACACTCGGTGAGGACGAAGACGAGGAAGATGATCCAGCCATATCACCCTCCACTTGGTCTGAAGATTGTCCCCCTGAACTCACCCCAGTTGTTTGAGGTCCGTTGGTTTCGCCATGTGACGACGAGGGAGCACTGTGCGGTTCCACTGGTGTGTCTACCAAGGTTCTCTCAGAGGCCAACATAGGGGGAATGGGGACATTGGGCAGGTCCGGCACGTCAAGGAATTCACTGTTTTGTAGGATCATACCAAGGTGTCTCTCCAAGCTTTGGAGGAACATCGTGGTGTACTGACGTACCCAAGCAAAGAAGCGCTGCCGTTCTTCTTCTCGTCTTGGCACCCTGATGATTGGGAGGAACCCACGAGGGCGAAGCCGTCGACCAAGTATCTCCATCATCGCGTCGAGTGCTTGCAGCCCGTCCTCTGCTCGTTGTAGGAGACGCGCCAGTGCCCATCTCGCTTCTGGACCCGTGTCTCCTTGGTTGTGCAGGTCCAGCCTGTCGAGGAGTTCTTCCACACGCTGGATGACCTGAGTGGGCACGCCATTCTCCTGGAGTGTCGCCCTTTCAGCTGCATTGTTACGACCTCATCCGTGTGCTCAGCGGCGATGGGTCGCACTATGGGGTAGAGGCCGTAGTTCAGCAGGAAGGTGGTGTCCGGCGGGAAGGCGGTGTTGTTGATCGTGGTCGTCGTTGTAGAGGAGGTCCACGTCCATGCTGTCCACGAAGAGGATTCTTCCCACTGCCACCACCCCCACCAGTTGTTGTTCCATTGATGTTGAGCCATCCACGGGTCCTCGTCAGTCAGCTCTGTTGGTTCGGCAGATGGGTCAGGTTCCAGGTTTACAATCGTGCCGTTGTCAGTCTTGGCCATGGTCTCCTCGATCTGGGTCTCCACCGTTTCCTGGAGGTCCTGCTCAGGCACTTCCCCCTCCGTTCCCGTCTGTTCATCGGCCATCTCACGTTTGCGCTTGTCATCGATGTACCTGTTGAGCCACGCCGGTTTCCACTGGCCTGCCCAATAGGCGTTCATACGGGCAGCCTTCCGCTGTGAACGTTGGGGACCCATTCCACCCCTGTGTGCTCGCTGTTCAGCCGCCGTGCGTTGTCTCGGCTGCCATTCACCCCCTCTCCAGAATCCTGTAGGCGAGGAAGAGGGCTGTGAGGAGGAGCTATGGTCACCAATATCACCCCGGCTGGTCGGTGCGTAGTCCTCGGTGGTCGAAGTCACCCCTCCCGTAGCCGTTGAGTTCCCTTCACCAGACGGGGGATCACAGCGGACGTTGAAGCTCGTCCCATAGAAAGTCGTGCCTCGAACACAGTGCCCTTGGTTGACAGACGTCACCCCAGTAATGGTAAAGGCACCTGCGGGCTGTTGCATCGACGAGGAAGAGGAGGACGATGAGCAGGCTTCTTGTTCCGCTTGGCGCTGACGTTGTATCTCTTCTTGACGGCGGTTCCTGATAGATCCATCCGGGTGGTGCCAGCGGCGGTCGATACCAGGGCGCGTGCGTCCGCCTCGTTGGGTGATTCCTTGAGATGGGTCGTCTTCCGAGTCAGGTGGCGCAGGCACTGAAGGTGAGGTCAGCGAACTGGGGTCACGCCCATGTGGCGGCCTGGGGTGGCGAAGGGCTCGGCGGAGGTTCCTGTCGTCCAGAATGGCCTCTACCCAGTCGACCCCAGATGGTTGCTGGTGCGCAGACCGTGTTGGCGGAGGGGAAGCCGACGAGATGCCAGGCGCCGCTTCGCGATCATTGGAGGAGCCAGCCAAGGTAGAGCCAAAGGGTAGCGGTAGCTCCTCAGGGATCGGGGCCAGTGGTCGTACATGTTGGTGATCATCTGGAGGTGCATGAGCTTCTTGTAGTTCTTGTTCCTGAAGATGCCAGCTTATATTCTCGTCCCACTTGGTCTGCGTGTGCACGTTCTGGTCAGTCAGGTCGAGGACGAGCGGCGGGCATGTAGAAGAGGAAGACGGCGAAGAAGACACCCCCTGTACAAGATCACCCTGAACTTGTGGCTGTTGCGGGGGTCGCGTGTGCACGTTCTGGTCGGTCTGGTCGAAGACAAGCGGTGGGCACCTAGAGGAGGAGGACGTCGAAGAAGACACCCCCAGTACCAGATCATCCTGAACTTGTGGCTGTTGTGTGGGTCGCGAGGAGCAAGAGGTCGACGCTGTTGCTGGTTGTGAGGAGGAGGCCGGTTGATCATGAGCTTGCTGATCTTCCCATGCATCTTGTCCTTCATAAGGATGAGAGGGCGAGGTCCAGGACGTGTTTTCCCAGGCTTCAGCCATTCTTGTTGCTATCTCCTGGGGGCTCCATCTTTGCCAGTAGCCATATTGTTCAGGTTGTAGACGGCGACGGTGTACACCAGCCGAGCCGGACAGGAGCAGCAGGAGGTAGAACACGAAGAGGGACCAGGCGGAGCGCCGCGCAAGGGGCCGCGCCATCACGTAGAGAAAAGGCGAGGTGCGAAGGTTTTCCGAGAACACCTGGAGCCACAGCATCACGGGGACGCGGAGGTTCATAGTCATCACGATGGTTTCGGCTGTTTCAGAGAACATGTTGCAGGCATCAGAACAAGATGTAGGGTACAGGTCAAAGGTGCAGGGGCAGAAGTGCAGACAGGCAAGGTGCAAAGGGACCGCATGGACAGCTGCTCGCCGAGCCAACTACCAACTAAGTCAAGATCATGTACTCAATCGTTTGGGAGCAAACAATTTCATTGACGATCCCGAGAGAGCTAGTAGCGGAGAGAGAGCTGACGCCCCGAGGACCACTTGACATCCCACTCAGCAATATACGCGTTTCTTTCTTGACACCATCTGCCACGATCTTGTGCTACGACATGCCATAGTGTGCCATGTGTGCTGGCCAATTGCCGTTCCGTGCACGATGCATAGAACCGTCTGGGATGACGAAGACCAACGGTTGGGCTCAGTGCCTGTTGTCCCCGCCACCACTGCGTGCATCTCCAGAGAATAGCCCGAAGAGGTGCACTTGAGCACGGTGTGCCGGCGACGTCTTCAATCCTTCTGGCCCAGTGTCCATGTAGCATATGCTGAAGAGCAAGGATACGCCCCGACCAGCGATCGACACCATTGTTTACGAGCCACACTCGCACAAACCTCATGGTGCGGGCGTTCCAGTCAGCCCAGGTTTCTTGAGCTGCCCGCCGAAGCCCGAAGGATGAGCGGCAAACATGTCACTGAAGGACATTTAAGCTGTGAAGGTCATCTTGTGACCAATGAAGCGCCCCACCTATCCAGTTGAACTGTGCCTCAATGAGCGTTCTCATGATGGAAGTCTTCTGTTTCCAGGATCCCGTGGCTTGAAGGATGTCTCGGTTAGCGGCCGCAGCTGTGCGAACCCTGGCGATAATTTCCTTGGCTTGTTCCGAAGGATCGTCTGCCAAGGAGAAGTTCACCCCCAGGACTCTCACGGCGTCACCCCTGGGAGCAATCTCATAGATGGCATCGCCAACTTTGGCTTTCCTGGCTCCAGTGTAGTGGGAGTTGGCCACAATCTTGGTCTTCTCCGCGGCCAGTTGCAGCCCCGCGCGTCCCAGGCACCTATCGACAGCGCGGACCCGACGACAGAGACGCGCCAGGTTAGTTTCAACCAAAAACACGTCGTCCTGGAAAAAGAGAAGATCGAGGTCAAGGTTCTCAAACGGCTTACCAAGTTCACCCCACTGCCTACAATTGACAAGATCGGAAAGCAGGGCGTCAACCACAAGTCCAAACAGTTCTGCGCTTTCGGGTGCTCCTTGTTTGATGCCTATGTCGGGCTTGATGCTGATGGCCTGTCCTCCCGGGACGGTTCCATGCAGAGTGTGTACACGTAGCTGCTCTAGCATGTACTTCAGCTCATGGGGCACACCTTGACCACGAAGCCGCTGAAGAAGAAGATCGGCTACTCTTCCTCGCTCGACTCTGTCGAATGCACCTGCTACATCAAGCTTGCAGAGGAGGAATGGGATTCTCCACTCTTTCGTTGCATCCCTGATCCGAGAGATGCATCCCACCAGGTCGGCGGCTTGGCGGCCTTTGCCGCAACATGATATCCGAGATCCCCGACGTACCAGAGGAAGGACGCGGCTACACACCATCCTGTTCACGAGCTTGTTGAAGGCGGACGATACGCAGATTGGTCTAAGGTCACCCGGTTTCCGAGGCTGAGGGACTTTGGCAAGCAGGGCAAGGTAGCTGCGTTCCCACGTGTGAGGTGTTTGCCGGTGCTCAATTATGTGGTTGATGAGGGTGAGGAGGCCTTCACTGAGGGTCTCATGCTCAACGATGCAGCGCAGCAGATGTACTCCGATGCCGTCAGGTCCCACAGCGCTGCGGCATTTCATTTGTTGTAGCAGACCTCATGCATCTGAAAGGGCACAAACACACCCCCCTCATTAACAGCCTGGAGATAGTCGTCGAGCTGGCTGTCCCACCTCGTCCCAGGCTTGCCCATCATCTTGTTGGCCAGGTGCTCGCGGATCTCTTCGGTAAGTTGTCGTGATGATTTGTCCTCAAGGAGCGCACCCCACCATCCTTTTTTCCTTTGCCTCTCATTCTGGATCTGCCTGTAGTTGTCCCAGTTGCCGGCGAGTACGGATGCGAGTCTTTCACGTTGCCAGCGTTTTCGACCTTGTCGACGCAGACGGTGGACTCGCTTCCAGTCCGCAGGCAGGTTCGTGTCCCTCGCGGTCGCGATGCTTTGCTTGGTCTCATCATCATCCCGGTAGGCAGAAGAGATGCGCGGGCGGGTGCACTGTTTCCCAAGTTGAATGAGCTCCTCCTCGTCCACAATCTCAACCTCTGGCAGTGGTGAAGTGACCCACCTGGCACGCGAGTCATTGTTCCACTTGTTCGCAACAGAGCCACCCGAGGACCAGACGTCCGCAAAGAGCAGTGCATGGTCTGTGCCAATGGCATGTCTTCGATCAGCATCGAATTCAACAGGTTGGACATGGACCATTCTAGAGAGGAGCATGTCGATCTGCCGACCAGATCGTTCTTCATCCCGAGGAAAATGTGTCGGAGCAAAACGCAGTGGAAGCACAGGAGGGCAAGGCTGGATCCCGAGCTGGAGGGCGTCATGCATCAAGGTGTTGAGGTTGCTACCACATTCTCCAATTAAGGTCACCCCCAATTTCATCCCAGGCGGGGACCTCATTGGCATCGGCCCCACATAGGAGAGGCAGGTGGCGGTACTTTCTGGGGCACATCTGCATGAACTCATGGATAGCGGTCTGGTAGGAGGCGTTAGTCACCCCAGTAAGAGCGTGAAGAGAACCAACGACGACACGACCCAGCCCGGCAATTCGCACAACGACCCAAATCCCCCTCGAGGTGGCAACTTTATGAATGACAGAGTCGAACCTATCCGTGGCAATTCCAACACCCACCCCGCGCCATTGAGCATCACATCTATGGGTGACCCAGTGGAATTCCTTCGTCTCGAAGTCGTCCCATCCAACGTCACCCCTCGTAATCTCTTGGACCATGGCAATGTCAATATCAGAAGCAACAACATCTAGAAGTTCAAGACGTTGTCCGGCAAGGTCCCACTGCCCGATTCTACCCCACCTACGTTTTGCACGCTGAGGAGGTTGACGACGCGGCCATTCCTTAGGACGAGACTGCTTTTCGTCATCGGGCATCGAATTCGTGGCATGCTCCGGTGTGAAACTCACCCCAGCGTTTTGTCATAGCTCCAGCTCAAAGGCGTGTTTCGCCTCTTCCATGGAGCAGCCCACTGTTCTTGCCACTGCAGTAACACTCACCCAACCACCGGCCATAGTTACAACTTCTTCATCACGGGGAGAACGGTGCGACGAGCTTCCAAGCTTCATACTGCCGCACCAAATGGTGCCCATATTCCAATCACAATCATAGGATGCTATCTGGTCGTTCACCGCTCCAATGACACCCCCTGGTTGTTTGGCCTGTGCGTCCTTGGCGAGGGCAATCGCGACCCGGCGGATCATGCTTACATGACTGCTACGTAGCCGGGCATTTTTTGACTTGACAAAACTCGCCCAAAGGGTTTTCTCCTCTCCTCCAGCCCGCGTAGACGGCAGCACATACTTGATCTTCGCCAAGGCCTTGATCACCTGCCACATCCTGTTGCGCAGATCCGATTCGCCTTCTCCCTCCCGGAGGGTAAACTTGAGCATGCCCACTGATCTTCGCGGTCCGTAAATGGCGAGTTTGTCAGCATCGATGAGCGGCTTCACCTCCTCCATACCCAGAAGGACACTGGATTCCTCCTCGATAACACTTCTCCTCGTATCCTGATGCCACCCCCCTATCACCAACGTTTTCTTGTCCTCCTCAGATAGGAAGTCACCCCTGTCACCTTCAGGTACAGCAGCAGGAGGGCCAAGGTTAGGCTGGACACCCCGTTTGTTTCCATCACGTCTCCTGAGAAATTCGGCCCATGGATCTGGTTGGAGACCGGCAGCAGCAGCTACAGGATGAACCGGGCCTCCGGAGCCAGCCGCCTTAGCAGGGTCAATCTCTTCGATGCGAACCTTCATGTTGCGGACTTCTTTGGCAAGCGTCTCTAGGCTGGTCGTGGTGTCTTGCGCCGCCTGCCTTTGATGTTGGACGTCCTTCTCAATGACAACGGCCCGAGCTTGAAGATCACCCACAGCATCGTTAAGTCTCACCTGATCGGCTTCAACTTTGCCAAGACGGCCTTGGAAAGTCCCCCAAGCGCACCGCATCTCACTGACATGGCCTGAAAGCATGGCTCTCAATTCACTTGCTGTGAGCGGGGCCTCGTCACCCACACTGGCCCGTTTAGAAGGGCTGTCAAGGTCGTCGTCTTCTGGAATCGCACGAGCATGGCCATACGGTCTGGTAGCTTCTCTCTTCCTTTTTTCCGCCTTGACTGAGCTGCGAAGTTCTTCATCAGAAGGTAAGTCTGAGCCTTCCGCAACCTCAGTGGGCGAGCCAACCTCGACCAGCATGTCTTGTTCCAACTGGGTGGCCTCATTGTCCGCCATCGTAACCACCAAGACCAGAAAAGGAGTAAAGAGAGAAACCAAGAAGGCACCCCAGTTGGAGAAGATCACCCCACCAGGAACCAAGTCGTTCCCGTCCAGGACAGTCTCGGCAAGGAAGGTCACCCCACCACGGTCGAAATCGTCAATCCAGAAAACGAGGACCCTAGGCGTGGAGGCCAAACCAGGGCCAAGGTCGAGCCAAGATGAAGTCGCTCAGCAGAAGCGTGTAGTCGAAGAAGGCCAAACCAGGGCCAAGGTCGAGCCAAGATGAAGTCGCTCAGCAGAAGCGTGTAGTCGAAGATGGAGACGGTGGAGCCCAGCGAAGTCCCGCCGGTGAATCGGGTAAAACGAGAGGAACCGAATCAAGTAGAAGTCACCCTTGGCCTGGTTCAGGTCGCGATGGCCCAAGCGAGAGGGAGACAGGGGCAGATTAGGGCAAGGCAGAACACCGGTTTTGAGCACAGCTTGAGCCGTAGCCGTTTAGGGTTTAGGGTTTAGGGCTCAAGGATGTTCAAGGTTGCAGTAGGGGCCTGCGGGGCAATACTTCCGGGGCTGAAAGATCTGGCTGACAGGCTTCGGCAGGGTTCATGCTCCTAAACACTACACCCTAAACCCT
>CAJNDV010025825.1:11591-23718 GCA_905221635.1 Symbiodinium sp. CCMP2456 | reverse complement strand
ATCCGATGAGGCTACTCTAGGGGATCTTTGTGGTTTAAGGTTTAGGGGTTTAGGGTTTGGGGGTTTGGGTTTAATGTAGGGGCCTTAAAAATTGGAATAGGGTTCTGGGCTCCTTTATAGTTTATTCTGATAAGGAACCCTGACAGTATTCTTGGTAATTATTTGGGCTTCTATCTTAGGGTGGTTTGGGGCTTGGGGTTTAGGCTTCTTTGTTGGGGTTTAAGGTTTAGAGTTTATGGTTTAGGCTTCCTTGAAGGGTTCCTTCCGTTAAGGTATCTATAGGGTTCCATAAGGGTTTAGGGTTCAGGGTTTAGGGTATAGGCTTTGCACACAGGAGATTCAATCAAAATCATTCGATTAGGGCTGGTGTTGGGGTATATCGGAGTGTACCTATGTTAACGGAAGCCTCGGCTGCCTTCTGAACTGCTTTGAAATTGAAACTTTCAGCTTCTTGTCGTAGCCTAATACGCTCTGAGCCCTGAAGAATTGAGTTAATAAGAGCAAATCACAAGAGTACCGGCTTGTGGCTCCCCTAAGCCCTAAACCCCAAACCCTAAACCCTACACTCAACGTAAGAGCCAACCCCTCTTTGAGCCAAGACGCGATAGGCACATTCGGGATCTCCGGGCAGGCTGTGCACCTGCAATCGTCGTAGGCTGGAGCCCTAGTCCCACACCCGGGGGTTAGGGGCTCAGGGCCCCCTAAACCCAAAACCCTAAACCCCAAACCCTAAACTCCTTCGGCTGAAGCCTGAGCCCTAAACCCTGAACTACGGTTGATGATCTGACTCGAGTCCTGCATTGCCTTAAGGACCATCAACTATGGGAAATTATGGTCTATTCCTTGTTACGGGTAATGCAGGTTTTATATCAGCAACAGTAGGGTTTAGGGTAGGCTGCACATACTGATGCCAATGCTACTAAACTTCAGAATACAGGGAATACTAATGATACAAGCATACCAGTGATACCATGTAATTATACCAAACCGTACTCGCATCACCAGCAACACCAACAAAAACAAACAATACTAGACTTACTAATCATACTAACCGAACTCACAATACTATCAAAACGAATAGTACTAATCATACTAAACATTCTCATCTAGGTACCTAGAGACTCCAATATCCCTTAATTAAGGAATATACCTTAAATTATAATAGGATCCCTAATATGATGTAAGGTATGTTCCTTGATTAAGGGATATTGGAGTCTCTGGGTAGGCCGTTGGGATGCTGTAGTTCTTCTCTTTCTGGAATAGGGTTTAGGGTTTAGGGTTTAGGGTTTAGGGTTTAGGGCGTAGTGTTCCTGAGTCTGAGCACATGGGAGTTTCCGAACATTAGGGTACCTTATTTGGGGGTCCTTATAATAAGGATCCTTATTCACAAATTTCTTTCAAGGATCTTATTCAATCAAATTTCTTTCAAGGGCCAACCTAGCACAAGCGAACCCCTGAACCTAAACCCCAAACCCTAGACACTAAATCCCCAAACCCTACTGTAAAACCTAAAACTTAACCCTAAACCCTAAACCCTAAACCCAAACCTAAAACCCTAAACATGAAAAAAGGCTGAGGCTGCTACGAACTCCACAGTCTCCCGGTCATTCTCCTGGCCATGAGATGCAGAGACCTCAAAACCCCCTTAATCAAGGGGCCTTAGTAGTCGGAATATTGGAATAAGGTTGTGGGGTCCAGTATCCTATATATATATATATATATATCATAGTAAAGAACCCCCCCCCAAAAAAATAGTGTTGGTAATTATTTAGGGCCCTATATTAGTTAAGGAATATACCTTAAAGGGCTCCTCAAAGGGATCTATAAGGGAATTAAGGAATAGACCTTATACAGCTCATGTCAGGGATCCTATTAGAATTTCAGGTATATTCCTTAAGTAAGAAATCTACCTGTAAGGGCTCCTGAAAGGGAGCTATATCAACCCTAAACCCTAAACCCTAAACCCTATATTAATTGAGGGGTTTTGGAGTCTCTAGCTGTGCAGTCGAACCGAGCACCGGGGTTCCAGGGAGCTCCTATCAGCCCCTATACGCCCGTAAAGAACCCTTGAGGGCTTGGGTTAGGGTTTAGGGTCTAGGGTCGAGGGTTGAGGGTTTAGGGTCTAGGGTTCAGGGTTCAGGGTTTAGGGTTTTAGGTTTTTTGTTTACAGTTTTAGGGAAAGGAGCCCTTAAACGATGTTCCGGGCTTCATGCGTTCAGGGAATCAGCGCCAAGGGTTTTCGTACACCCTGAACCCCTCAAATCCTGCAAACGCAGGGTTTAGGGTTTAGGGTTCTGGGTTCTGCAGTTTTTTTTCGAACCCGAAAAGCATCGGAAAACCTTATGAAGTTTATAAGCTAAATCCTAAACCCCCGGGACCTCGGGAAACCTGGAGAGCCCAGATGCCCTCATTAAAAGAGCTAACTACCGAGGGTTCCTCTTCATGATTGTAGTATTTTAGCATTTTTTGGGTTAGGGATTAAGCTTTTCGGGGCAGAAACCCCCAAACCCTGTTCTAGTTAGTACAGCCCCTGTACTAAACCCTTCTACAAGCCCTTCATTTAAAGGTACCCTTATCAAGGCCCTGAAGCATCACTGTCCCCATAAACCCTAAACCCTAAACCCCTAAACCCTAAACCCTAAACCCCTAAACCCTAAACCCTAAACCCTAAACCCCTAAACCCTAAACCCTAAACCCTAAACCCCAAAGTCCTGGTAGTACTGTCGGAAGGAAAGCGCAGGGCCGCACTTCTGCGGCACTCGACGGCCTGATGAAGCAAGGGTTCAACAGGGTTTAGGGTTTTAGGGCTTTAGGGCTTTGGGGGTTTCGGGTTTTAGGGTTTTTGGGCTTTGGGTGTTTAGGGTTTAGGGCTTAGGGTTTAGGGTTCTGGGTTTGAAAAGTTTAGGGTTTAGGGTTCTAGGGACTATGGTTTAGGTTTTTAGGTTTTATCGGGTTTAGGTTTTTGGGTTGAGGATTTAGGGTTTAGGCTTTAGGGTTGAGGGTTTAGGTTTTAGAGTTTTGGGCTACGGTTTTAGGGTTTAAGCTTTAGGGCTTAAGGCTCAACGAGTTTAGGGCCGGGGGTTTAGGCCACCCTAAACCCTAAACCCTGTTTCGGAGGGCCCCAGAGGTCTCTTGGGGTTTGAAGCAAAGTCAAGTTCCTAGAGACTCCAATACCCCCAGAATTAAGGAATATACCTTAAATCATATTAGGGATCCTATTACAATTTAAAATATATTCCTTAATCAAGGGGTTTTGGAGTCTCTAGGTTTGATGATACAAATCTTGCATTACCTTAAGGGATGAGACTTGTGGTATGTGCCTTATTATGGGGAATGCAAGATTTATATCCGTAGGATTCGCCAGCACCTCCAGAGACAAGTGCCGGCGTAATTGCCAGCACGGTCCCTAATCTTGGTAACCTATCCGTCTACTTGTCTGTCTATCTGTCTGTCTATCTGTTTATCTTCATCCAACTATCTATCAATCTATGTATCTATCTGTCTGTCCATCTACCTCACCAAGATCTATACCCATCTATCTAACAACCGAAACCTAAGCCGCATGACATCAAAGCCCCACTCCAAAGCAACATACTCGACACATCGTCCGTCCCACCTGGCTTCTGGAAAGAGCGAAAAGAAGCTTCAGAAAATACTTTAAACCTGAACCCAGGCGACCCGAATGTAGATCCTCAGAACGTCGAAGGCTCCGTTATCCCTATGACAAACCCATACATCGCTATACAGCCCTATCGAACCGACAAGAATCCTAATTACAAACAAGCTGTATATGCTACTAAATCAAACTCTACTAGAAGCCTGTTTAATAATGGTAAACACCTCTCAAGACCCTATTGACAAAAGAAAACACCTGCCGTGCGCGCTTTTGAGCACAACGTTTTTGGAGAATGAAAGTCTGTCTGTCAAAATATCCGAACCCCAAGCATGCAAGAAAGACACGTTTACTCTTGGCTGTTTCTCTTGGCATTCACTGTTAACGACTCGAATTCCACAGAAACATATATTGACATCAATGAAGTGCATACCCAGCATGTTCAATACTCCAATAACATGTATGCTTCAAGCTGAAAAAGTTCTGCATGTTCTTTTGAGATTCCGTGTTTATCTTGTATTTTGGGGCTAAGGGTGCAGGAGTGGAAGGTTTGAGGGTTTAAGGTTCAGGGGAGACCAGCATCCAACGCAAAAAAGCCTCTTGCTCATAGCAGTTTGTGTGTTTTTCTACAGGTTGTTTTTTTTCATCGTGGTATCTTTTCTTATCTGCTACAAATTCTGTTGCGTTCTCGTATGTGATGTCATCTTTGTGCTAACTTATGGTATCACATCTGACTCTATGTCATCTCACCGTACGTTATATTTAATTCTGTCGTTTGTGCCATCTGAACATTATGTAATCTGCTAGGGAAAAGCCCAAGAGCGGGCTTAAATGAATCGAGACGAGCGGCCGAAGGAGGCGTGTAAGTAAATCGAAGCCAATAAACCCGAAACCCTAAACTCCTCACCCTAAACCATAAACCATAGGGTTTAGGGTTTAGCCCTAAACTCTCGAAGCTAGAAACCCTCAACGTCAAGCCTTGAACCCTCAACCCGAAGCCCTAAGCCCGAAACCCTTAATCCTCAACCCAGGACTCTCTGGTTCTTAATAGGGAATGGGGGAACGGATCCCTATGATGGTCCCCTCCTTGGGCCCCTTTTAGCCGAAGAACCCAACAGCCTCAGAAACATGGTAGAAACCCTTATAGCAATTGTCTTAACTTAGGGTTTAGGGTCTATACTTGGAGGATCATGGGACTTAGTAACTAGGGTTATAAATGAGGTAACTATACTTAGAAGTCATTATAACCCCAATTAAGGTAGTTATAACCTTACTTACTAAGTCCCATGATCCTCCAAGTAGGGTTTATAGGATTTAGGGTTTATAGGGTTAGGGATCCGTTAAAGGGACCCTCATAGAACCCCTTCTACCCCTGAAACCCTCAGTCACCACTCCCCCCCAAACAAAGAGCCCGGAGAACCCAATACCCGTTAAATAAGGAATACACCTTAAATCATATTATTAAGGCCCCTATAGTTTAAGGTCTATTCCTTACTTGAGGTGTATTGGGTTCTCTGGGAGCCCAGGGAGTCAGCGTATGGTGCCAACCACCCCTAAACCCTAAACCCTAAATCCTAAACCCTAAATCCTAAACCCTAAATCCTAAATCCTAAATCCTAAACCCTAAAGCAGGAGCCCAGGGAGTCGGCGGATGGTGCCAACCACATAGAGCTTCTCTTGTGCAGCCAGGCTCTCCTGCTTTTGGGTTTAGGTTTTTGGGTTGAGGATTTAGGGTTCAGGTTTTAGGGTTGAGGGTTTAGGTTTTTGGGTTGAGGATTTAGGGTTCAGGTTTTAGGGTTGAGGGTTTAGGTTTTAGGGTTTTGGGCTACGGTTTTAGGGTTGAAGCTTTAGGGCTTAAGGCTCTCCTTCTTGGTAAACCCTAGGGTCTTTGGGGTTTAGGGTTTAGGGGGTTCTGGGGTTCTGGGGTTTTGGGGTTTAGGGTTTAGGGTTTAGCGGCTTGGAGGTCCATGCCCTAAGTTAAAGGAAACTACAGGTGGGGAGTTTAGGGTATATAGGGCTTCTATAAGGCTTCCATAAGGTTTATAGACCTTCTATAAGGTTCCTATAACGGCAACTACCCACTTAAAAATGTCCTAGACCCTAAACCCTAAACGCCCCTAAACCCTAAACCCTACACTTGGAGATATAGGTGATAGGTTTAGGGCATACGTTGAGGTTTCTGGATAAAAGTAGGGCCCGTGGTAGGAGACTTGCAGCTAATAGTCCACATTATATAAAGGACTTTTATAACTCCCCCTTCTAGCTACCCATGAACCGCCAAGTGCTCTTCAGGCTTCCTTTAGGTCTTTAACATAGGGGCCTTAATCAATAAAGTAGGGTTTACAAGCATATTATACGATAATTATAAAAAGGGAACCCCCAAAAACCCTATTCTAATTATTAAGGCCCCTACATTAGGGCCTAGGCTTCCTCTAAAGCCTCCTTCCAAGGCTCCTACGGTTGATGATATAAATTCTGCACTACCTTAAGGACCCTAAACTATGGGAATTAGGGAATATTCTTTATTATGGGCAATGCAGGATTTTCATCAACCGTGGTAAGGATTTCTATAAGGGCTTCTGTAAGGAATCGAGGGTTTCTTCGGGCTGTGGGGGCTCTTGCGGCTTAGGCTTCCAGGTTAAGGGTTAAGGGTTTAGGGCTTTGGGGTTTATTTAGTCTAGCTTCCCGCAACGTGCCAAGCCAGAGATCCCAATACAACATGAAAGCTGCAAACTTCTACAACCCTCTGGAAAGCCCTGTAACAACCCCAGACCCTAAACGCTAAACCTTAGACCCTAAACCCTAAACCCTAGACCCTACACCCTAGACCCTAAACCCTAGACCCTAAACCCTAGACCCTGAACCCTAAACCCTAAACCCTAGACCCTAAACCCTATTTGGAGACGGTCTTGCCTTGGCCCTTGCGGCCATCTCCGGGGAGAGGCGACTCTGATACTTGAAGCGCGACATGCCTTGTTTTAGGGTGTGGGTTTAAGGTTTAGGGCTTAAGGTTTAATGTAGGGGCCTTAATAACTAGAGTAAGGGTTTGGGGTATACTATACTATCATTATCATAAGGAACCTCCAAAAAATAGTATAGGTAATTGTTAAGGCCCCTACATTATAGGGTTAAGGTTTAGGAGGTTTTGGGGTTTCAGGATTGGCGTTTCCGTGTCTGTTCGATCATAATGAATTTTCGGGGGATAACGGGAAGGGGGTTGGGAGACTGAACTTCCTTAAGTAAGCCTCTTAATCAGACCCTTATCAGTCCCCTCTTTGCGCTTGAAGGCTCCCTGCCCTACGAGCTTAATTAGGTTCAGGTCTGGTTGCAGGGTTTGGGATTCAAGCATTCGGGGTTCGGGGCTTGCGTGGCTAAGGGTCGAGGAGTTCGTTCGAGAAGCTCCGTGTGCTGAATGTGCCCTGGGCTTGCGACGCTGCATTCGGATGCGATACTCCACAAGGTTGCAAAGCGGATGCCTGGCACGGTAGCACCGGTAGTGTTAGACTCATGCAAAATGACAGCAGTACCACAGCAGAGGCTTACATTGGTGCACCGGTGTCGTTGCCACGGGTACACAGAGGCAACGCTGACGCTTGGCTGCAGACGCATCGAAAGCGGGCCAGGTCAGTCGGAAGAAAGTTGCGCCATCCTTCACGCGAACATGAGGGTACTTGTCCAAATTAGGGTCCTGTTTTAGGTCGCCAATATAGTACGGCACCCTTATAAAAAGGACCTTAATTTAGAGAACTACCCAAGGAGGCTGAGGGTGTTGGCTTGTGGATCTGGACGAGGCGGTGGAGCATTCAAGGTTCGTAATCAAAGGGCCTTAATTTGTAAAATAGGGTGTGGGGACCCATTATAGAATAGCTATAGTAAGGAACCCCCGAATATCGTATAGGTAGTGATTTGGGCGCCCATAGTAGTCTTCCTACCCTAAGCCGTAAACCCTAAGCCCTAAGCGCCGAAGCCCCTCATTCACTGAACTCTGAAGCCCTTGACTGCCTTATGTTGGGGCCTCAATAATTAGAATAAGGTTTCGGGCTCCTTTATAGTCTAGTTATAAAAACGAACCCTAAGGAGTAAGATTGGTAATGATGTAGGCTTCTATATTTTACAGCAAGCCCTCAGCCCCTAGACTTCTACACCCTGAAACTGCAAAGTTGCTGACTGAACCCGCTCCAGTCCCCAAGCCATCCTGAACCCCTCAGCCCCTGCACCCGAAACCTCAAATGAGACCACGAAGGTAACCCTTGTTCCCATTTTGCAGTGCCAGGAAGCCTCGAACCAAAAAGTGGCACAAGGATACCCTAAACCCTAAACCCCCAAAGCCCAAAAACCCTAAACCCTAAACCCCCAAAGCCCTAAAACCCTAAACCCTGAACCCCCAAAGCCCTAAAAACCCTAAACCCTAAACCCAAAACCCAAAACCCTAAAGCCCTAAACCCTAAACCCTAAACCCCCAGGGGGCCTCCAGCCGTTGCTCTTCCAGGGCCAACTCAGACGCTGCAGCCGGTTGTGGCGGATGCATTTCCAGGCCTCGTGCAGCCCGGGAGAGATCCATTTAACATGAATATTGATATTCAGTCCCCAATAATGGGGGACGGCGCAGATTAACGGCCTGACCCGGCTTCGATCATGCCAGATTTTGGGGCTTAGGTCTGAGTCTTCGTCTAGTCAGTTAAAGCAGCCGCCAGACTTGCACATGCCCATAGGGGCCGTAATGATTAGAATAGGGTCTTTGGGGGTTCCTTGTCATAGTATTATATACCCCAAACCGTATTCTAATTACTAAGGCCCCGATAGTACCTAGAGACTTCCAAACCCCTTAATTGAGGAATACACCTGAAATCATATTAGGGATCCTATTATAATTTAAGGTATATTCCTTGATCAAGGGGGTTCGGAGTCTCTAGATACCCTTCAGCTGAGGCTTCGGCTGACGCCTTCTGGTGAAGACCACGCGCCCCAGCGCAGGGCAGTTCCGATGCGCACGCAGGTCTGGAACAGGGTTTGGGATTAGGGTTTAGGGTTTAGGATTTACAGTGTAGGCTTTGGGGTTGATTGAGGGTTTGAGATTTCAGGTTTAGGGTTTAATTAGGGCGACAAGAAAGATTTAGGAACACTATGCAAGATGTAATTACCGTTATCCCTCAACCCTGACGAATCTTTGGAAAATCCTAAACTTACACCCTCGCGAACCCTTAACCCGAAAAGCGCTGTGAACGCCAAACCCGCTAATATGGGCGGGGGCCTTGATCAGTTAAAATTGGAACAGGATTTCTGGGTATATTGTAGTATAGCCCATGTAAGGACGACATCGAGAGGGTCCCATACTACGAATTATTCAGGCCTCTACCCCTAAACCCTAAACCCCTAAGACCCTTCAAGTCCCATAAATGTTAATTAATGCCCCAATACTCTATTATTTTATGGTCTATTATATTATATTGTATTATATAATATAATATTATATTATATTATATTATATTATATTATATTATATTATATTATGTTATATTATGTTATATTATATTATATTATATTATATTATATTATATTATATTATTTTATTTTATGTTACGATATCTTATGTATAACAAAGAAGGGACCCTGGATCTCAACCTGAAAATCTAGACCTAGACCCTGAAGAGCTCGCGCTCTCGCCTAATGCGGCCATCGTGTATCTTCGGGGCCTTAATAGTTTAGGGTTTAGGGTTCAGGGTTTAGGGAATTAGAACAGGGACTTGAGACCTTTTGATTATGTGAATTATGTGGGAATAATCGTACTAGTATATACTGATTATTCCGACCCAGGTCCATGGACAGTTATAAGCGGGCCAATAAGTAGGAGAACTGTTTGTTACAACCGTATTACAACCCATATTAAAGAACTCATAACTCCACTTATAGCTCCTAAACCCAAGTAAAGCTCCCAACAAGCCCAGCCCAGAAAGCTCTGAGAGCGCTCTCTCTCTCTCTCTCACTCACAAGGTCTAAGGTGCAATGACGTTCTAATGTTGAAACCATGGGCCCCTAGTATGGCCCTTAACCCCGGGATCCTTATACACCTACTATATACCCTGTATGTACCCTGAAGGGTCCCTAGAAAGGCTTAAGGGTCCATATTACCCTAAACCCCAAGCCTTAAATCCTAAACCCTAAACCCTAAACCCTAAACCCCAAACCCTAAATCATAAACCCCTAAACCCAAACCTTAGAGATGTGGCATCTGAGACTCGAAGGCTTTAGGACCTGGCGCTTAGGGCTTCAAACTTTCTGGGTTTGATTAGGTAGAAGAGGGTTTAGGGTTTAGGATTTAGGGTTTAGGGTTGAGGGTTTAGGGTTGAGTGTCTAGGGTGTAGGGTTGAGGGTTTAGGGTTTTAGGGTTAGGGAATAGCTAGAACAGGGCTTTGGGGGTGAGTGCTCGTATGATTAAAACCGGAAATCCGCAGCAATAATATAGGTAATTGTTCAAACTTGTATGGGTAGTTCTCTAAATTGGAGTCTCTTTGTAGGGCCGGCCCCAAAATAATTAGTAGGTCCCCTCGTTAATTCATAGATCTACCCACATACAATGGTGTGTTGTGGGTTTGAGCTGAAGGGATCTGAGACACGTCGACTCCGCACCTCGTACTTTGCTCCAAAAAGGAAATGCGGCGATGCCTTGGGCTACGGGACCCTAAACCCTAAGAGGGCTTGGGGCAGTGCATGGTTCGGGGGTTGGGTGAGATGCAAGTTGAAGTTGAGGGCTTTGGGTTTTGAGTTTTGGACCGTTTAAGGTTTCGAATTGGGGTTCAACCCAAAGCCCCTAAACTTGCCCTAAACCCTCATGCGTAAGCCCCACCCGCAATCAGAGTCATCACGAAGTTATGCACGAAAAGGCACCCCTAAACCCTAAACCCTAAACTCCTAAACCCTAAACCAAACAATGAGAACACGAGATGTTGTCCCCGCCACCTGCAGTCTTCGCTGACAAGTACCAGTGGATTATCAAGGGTGTGTAAGACTTCTATAAGGTTTCTATAAAGATTTCGATAATAAGGGTTTCTATAGGGTTTCTATAAGAGTTTCTATAAGGGTTTCTATAAGGGTACTATAATGGTAGTTCTCTAAGTTAGGGTCCCTTTTATAAGGGTGCCGTACTATATTGGGGACCTGAAAGGGCGTCTAATGTAGAGAACTACCCACATGGCTTTAGGATTTTAGGATCCGGCGACTTAGTGTCTAAGGACTTTAGGAGGGACCCCTAATAGGGACCCTTAATCCCACTACCTTAAATGACCATTGTATAGTCCTTATATACCCCTTATATAGCCAGGTAGTCTCCATATTAACCCCAATAACCTACAAGGGTCCCTATTAAGGGTCCCTCCTAGAGCCCTGAGATAGTGAGGTGGTTATAAGTAGGGTCTCTAATTGTGCTTCTCCACCCTAAACCCTAAACCCTAAACCCTAAACCCTAAATATTCTCCGCGTGATTTCAATACAACGACAGTGGCCAGAACCCTGAGCCCCAAAAGTCTGCGGCTGCACTAAACACTACCTAACGTAGGGTTTAGGGTTTAGGGTTTAGGGTTTTAAACACTACCTAACGTAGGGGGCCTTAATATTTAGACTCGGGTTCTGGGGGTTCCTTATTGTCTTTATAGTATAGTATACTCCAAACCCTATTCTGATTATTAAGGCCCCTCTATTAGACCCCAAATAACCGGCCCTCTAACGACTTGAAAGAGGAAATCAAAATCGGGAACCCGAAAAGGGAAGGTTCTATAAGGTCCAGGTAGCACGCTGACTAAACCCTAAACCCTACACCCTTAACACAAACCCCCAAACCCTGGTCCGGAATCCCTAAACCATAGACCCTAATCCCTAAACCCCAAACCCTACTCCCAAAACCCTATAAGCCCTATAAGCCCTACAAGCCCTATATACCCTATAAACTTCACAAATCCTATATATATATATACATACATATAAGACCTATTTTCCCTATAAGCCCAATTTACTCTACAAGCCCCAAAAGCCCTATAAGACCTACAAACCCTATAAGCGCTATAAGCCCGATAAGCCCTGCATACCCTATAAACTGTATAAACCCTATAAGCCCTATATACCCTACAAACTCTATAGAAACTACCAGCCCTTTCTACCCTATATACCCTATAAACCCCACAAGCCCCGTAAACCCTATGTACCCTAAACCTACTCTATATACCCCACAAACCCCATATACCCTATTAGCTCTAGAAGCCCCATAGACTCGATAGACCCTGTATACCTCTCTTCTTCAACACCCAAGCCCAAAAAAGTTCAAACTTTTTAGGATAGATCTAATATATAAAGCCAAAAAGTTTAAAGTTCTCCCATTGGCTATCTAAGATACCCCATAAGCCCCATATACCCAATAAGCTTTCTAGACCCTCCATACCCTATAAGCACTCAGCCCGAAGGTCTGGCTTAGAGGTTTAGGGTTTAGGGTTTAGGGCTTAGAGTTTAGGGTTTCAGAGTTTAGGG
>CAJNDV010025825.1:0-10708 GCA_905221635.1 Symbiodinium sp. CCMP2456 | reverse complement strand
CTCAACCCTAAACCCTTAACCTTTAAGACCTTAGACCCCGAAACCTTAAACCCTAAAACCTAAACCCTAAAAACCTAAACCCTCAACCCTAAAACCTCAACCCTAAACCCTAAACCCTAAACCCTAAACCCTAAAAACCTAAACCCTCAACCCTAAAACCTCAACCATTTCTTTGGTGAGTTCGGATGCAGGGGCTCATAAGAGAGTCCTGATCTTTCGATGTCTAGTGTACAGGTTCATAGATAGATAGACTTATCTGTATATATATATATATATATAGATATACATATACATGTAGATATACATACATATATATATATATATACATATATATAGATACGTTGATAGAGATAGTGAGAGATATGTATGTATGTATGTATGTATGTATGTATGTATGTATGTATGTATGTATGTATGTATGTATGTATGTATATATGTATTTAGAGTGTAGGCGTTCTAAGAGGTTTGCTATAAGGGTTGGTTTAAAGGATACTAAGAAGGGCTACTTTAAGGCTACACGGGGTACTTCGAGGGATTCAGGGCGTCGGATGTTATATTAGGGCTGGGTTTGGGGTTTAGGGTTTAGGGCTTAGGATTTAATTACCATAGGGGCCGATAATAATTACCTATACTATTTGGGGGGGGGGGGGCTCCTTATTATTATAATTATACTGTAATGAGCCGCAAAAACCGCATTCTACCTGAACCCTAAACCCTAAACCCTGAACCTAAACCCCTAAACCCTAAACCCTAAACCCTAAACCCCATTCTCATTACTAAGGATCCTACAGGAGGGTCTGGGTCTGGGGGGTTCAGCTCTTGCCCTAAACCCTAAACCCTAAACCCTAAACCCTAAACCCTAAACCCCTGCAGGTTAGGAGTTAGGATTGGAGGGACCCTTAGTCCCGACCTTCCAAGGGCTCTGTCAGTGTTCCTTTCAAAGGGTTAGGGTTTAGGGTTTAGGGTTTAGGGTTTAGGGTTTAGGGTTGTTGGGTGTTGGGTTTTGGGTTTGGGGTTTTGGGGGACCCTTGGGAATATAGACCCTCTCAGTAAGGTCCCTTTTCAGAGAGCCAGAAGTAAGGTTCAGAAGGGGTACCCTTTAAGGTGTCTCCCTAATAATGCTGCCTCAGGTTGGCCACATCTGGCCAGCTTACATGGCGATTGGGAACTGCCTTTGACGGAACACGCGCAGCCAGTCACCGTAATGTAGGAGCCTAAATAATTAGAAAAGGGGTTTGGGGCCCATTATTTATACTATAGTTATAGTGAGGAACCCCCAAAATAGTATTCGCAATTATTATTGCCCCCAAACCCCCGAAATAGTAGTCCCAATTATTATTGCCCCCCCATGGTAGGGATCCTAGGCCTAAACAACTATCTCTCTCGCAGAACGCTTGGTTTCCCACTGAGGGTGGCGGATGAACCCGGCGGAAGCGCACCTTTCGAAGAGATGCACTAGACTTGGCATGGTTGCAACGCGGTGTGTGTGTGTGTGTGTGTATGTGTATACATATGCAAATATATACATATCGACATGAAGCTATCGTGCGTATTCATACATGTATATATATATATACACATGCGTGCATGTGCGTATGTATGTAAATATGTATGTATGGGAGAATATGTATGTATGTATGGATGGATGTATGTATGTATGCAGGTGCTGGCAAACCTGCCAAATCTCCCAACCCTAGAACCCTACATCCTGCGTTGCGAGCTTCCGCCTGGTGCCGCTGAACCTCATCGAGCAAAGAATTCTGAGGCACGTGGACCTTGCAAGGACAAAGAAAAGCACGAGTAGTGGATGTTTGTGACACTTGTTCTTTACGATTTAATGCAGGGCGTCAACAGTTTAAATGTTGGGGGATTGCGATTCTAGGCTTGAGAGGTTCGGAGGCTTGTGGCTTCATTATGGAGTTTGGTTTAGGGTTTGGTAGGGTTTTGGGCTCTGCCTTGCTATGGCTGTAAGTGGAATTACAAGATTATCTGCCGACCGTGGCAGGGACTCTGCTAAAACGGATGTGGGTTCATTCCGTCACAGAGCCTTGCCACCCGCACCTACTTTATTCCGACACTTTGTCCAACATGTGCGTCGGCTACACCGTACACAACCCTAAACCCTAAACCCTAAACCGTTCATTCCGTCACAGAGCCTTGCCACCTGCACCAGCTTTATCCCGACACTTTAGGGTTTAGGGTTTGGGGTTTAGGGTCGGCTACACTTGGAGGCCCTTTGGACTTAGTAAGTCTACTTAGTATCCNNNCCCTATTATAATCCCCATAACCCACCTTACTAACCCTACTTACTAAGTCAAAAGGGCCTCCAAGCACCGTACAGCTTGAGCCCCAAAACATCAAAAGCTCTTCCAGGCCTCAAGCCCTAAAGCATAAATCGCTGAAGACGAGACAGCCCTAAACCCTAAACCCTAAACCCTAAACCCTTAACCCTAAACCCTAAACCCTAAACCCTAAATCGAAAGCCCTTGGCTGCTCCAGTAAGCCTAAACCCTGAATGCGCTTAAAAAGTTTGCTTATGAGGGGTCTATAAGAGTAGAATAAGGGATCCATAAGTTTCCAAAAGCCAAAAACATGTAGAGACACTGCATCGCTGGAAACAGACTCCCTAGGGCCACCCCCTTATGGAATTAGGTCAAAAAAGATCAAACCCTAAACCCTAAACCCTAAACTTATTATGGTTTTCGGGACCTGATTCCACAAAGGGAGTATATATGGCGCCTCTGGGAATTGGCGCCCCTCCAACCCCATGCATCTCTCTAGCTTGCAAGCGCAGCCCCAGGAGACTTAGTAGGTAGCGCTAGAATTGAGGATATAAGTTAGAAGTCCCCTAGGTGGTGTTATCCTTATGGATATAAGTCCCCTGTGTGGCATTACCCTAAACCCTAAACCCTAGACCCTAAACTCTACTGAACCCTAAGCCGATATAAATCAGACCGAAACCGTACACGAAAAAAACCCATGAACCCTGAACCATAAACCCCCAAACAAAAATCCTACAGTATCCTTATAGTGTCCGTATAGACCACTAAACCCACCTAAACCCTAAACCCTATAGATCCTAAACCCTAAACCCCTAAACCCTGACCCCCCTAAAACCCTTAACCCGCCCTAAACCCTAGGTCCTAAGCGCTAAACCCCGACCATGGCCTTCCACTCCAATCGCAGCATTGCAGCGAGTGGAGGGTCTTCGACAACCTCGCCCTGGTCGTGAGCTTGGGGTTAGGGTTTGGGGCTTAGGGTTTAGGGTTGGGGTTAGGGCAGTGGGGTTTAGGGTTGAGAGCTTTGGGTTTCGAGATTAGGCTTACAGTAGGGGTTTAGGATTTAGGGTTTAGAGTTTAGGTTTAGGGGTTTTGGGTTTAGGGTAAGGGGGTGTGGTTCGGGATTTCAGAGGTTTTAGAGGGTGTTCGTGGGCTTTGGGGGGTGCTGGAACAACGTCATTAGCGGGGTTTCCCAAGCGTCATTTCGTGTTTAGGGGCTTCAGGCTTTGCAAGATTGAGGATTACGTAAGGGGGTGTAAGGCTCTAGACGGGATTTGGGGTTAGGGTTTGTAGGGGTCTTGGACCTTTATGGCTACTGGGGGTTAAACATTTGGGCTAAACCCTAAACAATTCTAAACCCTAAACCCTAAACCCTCAACCCCTAAACCCGGCTATGGTTTGGGGTTTGGGGTTTATAGGATTCATGCGTAGGCAGTGTGCCATTCAGCAGCTAAGGGCCTTAATCATTGTAATAGGGTCTTGGGGTATGTTGTACTCTACTTTTAATAAGGAACCCCCAAAATAGTATAGGTAATGGTTCAGGCCCCTATATTAATCACCGGATGCTGTCTCAAACAAGCAAACACAAGGAATGCTAATGCACCCAACCGCGGGGAACGAATAACAAAGGACACCCTCGGCAAACTCCGCGGTCTGCGAACCCTAAACCCTAAACCCTAAGCCCCAAACCCATGTACCCTATAAGAACCGCTTATCAGACCTTTAGCAACAATTGACGAAAGAAAAAAGAAACATATCAAACCCTGCAAAGCCTTAAAAAAACTATAACAGAAAACCCTAAACCCTAAACCCTGTAAAGCCTGCAACAAAAACCTATGAAAGAAACAGCTGAAGGGAGGACGAAGGCCTCTTTGCGAAGGTCCGAAGACTCGCAGAACACCTGGGAAGGTTTCTATAGGTTTGCGGTCCCAGGGTTTAGGGCTTGGGGTCAAAGGGTTTAGGGGTTTAGGTAGGTTTGGTGTGTAAGGTTCAGGGGAGCCGGTGGGCAGGGGTTTAGGGTTTAGGGCTTTGGGGTTTAGGTAGGTTTGGTGTGTAAGGTTCAGAGGAGCTGGTGGGCAGGGGTTTAGGGTTTAGGGGTTTAACCCTATACAATTTCTATAAACCCTAAACCCTAAACCCTAAACCCTAAACGGTTTAGGGTTTAGGTAGGTTTTGTCAGCACTAACTTTCTGCCTTTGGTGCTCGGTTATATGCCACATCTCTGCCGAGCCGAGGGCATCTGCCCAAAACCCGAAACCCAAGCAGCATAATATAGGGGCCTTAGGGTTTAGGGTTTAGGGTTTAGGGTTTAGGGTTTAGGGCTTAGGGTTTAGGGTTTAGGGTTTAGGGTTTAGGGGCCTTAATGACTAGAATAGGGTTTGGGGTATATAATACTATAATTATAGTAAGGAACCGCCAAAACCCTATTCTATAACTATTAAGGCCCTACATTTAACCATGAAGGCAAGCCACCAATGTTGCATGAGGCTGCATGTCAAAGGTCGGACAGGCGATCGCGATGGCTTTCGACGGCATCGATGTCAGGCCTCGAGAAGAGTCGCACTTAGGGTTTAGGGTTTAGGTTTTAGAAATCTTTCTCTTCTGTTCGTCTTCTTGTGCTGCCTCCGATGGCATAAGAAGAGCCTGAACTTAAACTCAGCTCTCCATGGTGCTCCAAACTCTGAGGGAAGGGCCACTGAAATTACGGACCCGGGCATCGTCCTGTGCGGACGCTCCAAGAGTTTAGGCTTTAGGGTTTAGGGTTTGTGGGGTTTGGGAAATAGGGTTTAAGGTAATATAGTGGCCTGATCAACGGGCTTCCTTGTTAGATTTATAGTATAAGATACGTACCCCAAAACCGTATTCTAATTATTAAGGCCCCTGTATGACAGGGTTCAGGGTTTAGGGCTTAATTGGGGTATCCCTGGCCAAGATATGACTCTGAGATGCCAACTTGGCATCCCAAAACCGAAAGCCCTAAATGGGTGGTTCTCTAAATTAGGGTGGGCTTCTAAATTAGGGTCCCCTTTTCAGGGCTTCCACAAAAGGATCTATAAGGGTTTCAATCTTTTTTTATAAAGGGTACAGCTAGGGTTAAATTAGGGTCCCCTTTCAGGTCCTTTCAATACTACCGTTGACGATGGACCCTAGAGCAGGTTTTGTGTCATCAACCGTAATTCGGGGGCCTGAACAGGGAGCCCAATTCAGAGAACTACCCATATCCCAAACCCAAAACCCAAAACCCTAAACCCAAAACCCTGAACCCTAAACCCAAAACCCTGAACCCAAAACCCTAAGCCCAAAATCCTAAACCCAAAACCCAAAAAGCCTAAACCCCAAGCCCAAAACCCAAAACCTTAAACCCAAAAAGCCTAAACCCTAAGCCCTAAACTGAACGACCCATCTCCCATACCCAAAAACCCTCAGCTTCAGAGGTTATGCTAGATTCCAGTCCCAAAAGGGCCCAAAGTACCTATATGGTAGAAGTTAGGGCTTCCACATTAGGAAGTTCTATTCTAGTTTTGGGAAGTATTCAACTCAGAGATGCCAATGCATCCCTCCACCCTGGTTTGGGGTTTGGGGGTTTCGGGGTTTAGGGGTTTCTGGGCTTCGGGGTTTGGGGTTTCGGGGTTTCGGGGTTTAGGGGTTTCTGGGCTGCGGGGTTTAGGGGTAGGGTTCCAGGGATTTAGGAGTTGAGGGTTTAGGGGGTTTAGGGGTTTAGGGCTCAGGGGGTTTAGGAGTTTAGGGTTTAGGGGTTTAGGGGTTTAGGGTTCAGGGGGTTTAGGAGTTTAGGGGTTTAGGGGGGTTTGGGGGTTTAGGGTGCAGGGTTTAGGGTTTAGGGCTTAGGGGTCTGGGTTTAGGGTTTAGAGTTTAGGGGCGTAGGGTTGAGGGTTTAGGGTTGCAAGTAGGAGAACTGTAGTTATAACCTATATTGCAGGACTTATGACTCCGCTTATAACTACCCATGAACCTCCAAGTAGTGGCAGTAGTACGAACCTGTAAGACCCCTTCAAGACACGATAAAACATAAAAGAACCCCGTTTAAAACCTAGAGCCCTGATAGAAACCTTATAGCAAGAACCTAAGAAGACCCTGTTTAACACCTAGAACCCTTATTGCAACCCTCTAAGAAACCCCTTTCAAACTTTAAGCCCTAGAGCCTATATGGGGGTTTCTGAAAATAGAGGACCCTAATAGAGTACCCTAAACAACAGGATCCTTAATATAAGGACCCCAAAATAAGGTACCCCGAATTTTCGGGAACTCCTTTAAGCCCTAGAGCCTATATAGAAACCGTAATATAAGCCGTATTATAATAGGGACCCAAAAAGGGACCATAATTTTGACAACCGCCCATATAGAAGTCGCAAAAAACCCTAAACCCCTAAACCCTAAACCCTAAACCCTAAACCCTAAACCCTAAACCCTAAACCGTAACAGCCCTGGAAGATGCCGCTCCTTGACTGCATGACTGCCGCATGGTGGGAGCCCAGCGCGCCAGAGACGGAAGACCACACCATCTGCGAGGAGCCCTAAACCCAACACCCTAAACCTAAACCCTAAACCCTAAACCCGAAACCCTAAACCCTAAACCCTAAACCCTAAACCCGAAACCCTAAACCCTAAACCCTAAACCCTAAACCCTGAACCCCAAGCCCTAAACACACCAAGAGAGCTTAGGGTTTAACTTTTAAGGCTCAGGGGCTTCAGTTCAGGTTCAGGGGCTTACTTGGAGGATCATGGCGGTTGTCACTAAAGTACCTATACTTATACTAAGTAGTTACAGTGCCAATTAAGGTAGTTATAAGCTTGCTTACTAAGTCCCATGATCCTCCAAGTAGGGTTTAGGGGTTTAGCGTATAGACTCCCTAATTGAGGAATATACCTGAAATGAGAAGGGCTTAATACATTGGATTACTCAATTGAGGTGTATTGGGTGCCACAAAGGACCCAAGTAGGTGGGATAATCCCAAGTACGGATCCTAAACCCTGAACCTTTAAACCCTAAACCCTGAACCCTAAACCCTGAACCCTACACCCTGAACCTTTAAACCCTAAACCCTAAACCCTGAACCCTGAACCCTAAACCCTGAACCTTTAAACCCTAAACCCTAAACTTCTAAATCCTGAACCGTAAACCCTAACCCTAACGTAAGGGATCCTGCATCCCACCTCGCTCCATACGCTCCTTTTGAGACGCCGATCTGATGGGTTTGTGCAGGGTTTAGGGCTTTGGGTTGGTTTTGGGTTTGGACATTAAGTATCTTTGGAGGGTCTATAGCCTAAATTGCAGGATCTTCTGCAAGGCTGGGTGGCTGCCCAAACCCTAACCCTAAACCCTGAACCCTAAAACCCAACCCTAAACCCTGAACCCTAAACCCTAAGCCCTGAACCCTAAACCCAGAACCCTAAACCCTTCTAAACCCAGAACCCTAAGCCCTCACGGAGATCCCGGCCTTCGGTGTGCTGCTTCAAGCGGGCATCGGAGACCAGAATCTTTTGCTCGTCACCATCTGAGCGTAGGGTTTGGGGTTTAGGGCTTAGGGTTTAAGGTTTGGGGTTGAGGGTTAGGTCTTAGGGTTTAGGTCAACCCGCGGCAATCGGGGGCTTAGGCTTCGGGCTTCTGGGATCTAGGGTGTCTATGCACATGAGTGGCTCTCTAAATTAGGAACCCTTTTTGGGGTCCCCAAAATAGTACGGCACCCATGTAAAAGGGACCCCAAGAAAGAAACTTACTAATGTAGAGAACTACCTACATGTATATGACGGACTTAAACCCTAAACCCTAGACTATGGTACCATAATCGAACCCTTAAAGGAACCTTAGAGGACCTTGTGGTTCTCTAAACCCTAAACCCTAAACCATTATAGAACCCATAAAAGCCCAGACCCCCAAAAGAATCTAAAAAATAGATCCCCTAAGGGGGTTCCTATAAAGTACCCTTTAGTAGTTAGGGTCCCTCATTAGGGGATCTATTTTTGGATCCTTTTGGGGGTCTGGGAGACCCTTAGAGGACCCTGCGGTTCTTGCAATGCTGGGAACCGGGGACCCCGGCGCAGAGGCAGACACTCCACGGGCAGCCAATCTGCGGTACTGCTTGCCTGCCTCAGGCAGGTTTTTAGGGATTTAGGGTTCAGGGTTTAGGGGTTTAGGGGTTTAGGTGTTTAGGGTTCAGGGTTTAGGGTTTAGGGATTTAGGGTTTAGGGTTTCGCGTCATGCACCAAACTGAGTGGAGGCACCCGAACCCCAAAACCTTAAACCCTAAACACTAAATACTAAACCCTGAACCCAAAACCTTAAACCCTAAACACTAAATACTAAAACCTGAACCCCAAAGCCTTCAACCGTCGGTGCAGCGACACAATCCGAGGCCCTGGCGCAGAGCGAAACTGCAGTTGGAAGGGGGCTGGCGGAGGCGGGGATCCAAGGGGACCTCAGAAACTTTGAACAAAAACAGACGGTTTAGGGTTTAGGGTTTAGGGCGATGGTAAAAACTAAACCCCAAACACTCTTTAGGGTTTAGGCTTGCGATAACCATCGCTTCAAGAGTGCTGCTTGCGGTAACACCTCGGGTCAGGGGCTCAGGGTTTTGGGTTTGGGGTTTCAGATCTCATGAGTTCATCATCTGGGGATACTCGAAGCCGGCGACGTGGAGTTTGTCCTCTGCCGTTGTTGTTGCTGCTGCAGAGCATGGTTTGCCTCAGAATGCTTCGTCAGAGTACTTGAAGATGATAACTTCGACAAATACTCTCGCATACTAAATCCTTATCACTCTCTCGTATGTTGGCCCTGTCGCATGGAGCTCAGCAGACACCCCTCCTTGGGCTATGATCCTGCAACCTTCACATACCCAGAGACTGCAAACCCTAAACCCTAAACCCTAAACCCCACTACACGACCAAGCATCCCCTAAACCCTAAGCCCTCAACTCTATAATGTAGGGGCCTTCATAATCAGAATAGGGTTTTTGGGTTTAGGGTTTAGGGTTTAGGGTTTTGGGGGTGCTTTGCCGATATAACTATAATAAGGCACCCCCCAAAAAATGATACAGGTGACGTTTGTGGCCCCTATATTGCTTAATTTAACCCTCAGCCCTAAACCCCAAGTGCTTTACTATAGGAGCCGTAGTAGTTGAGGCCCATTATACTGTACTTATAATAAGGAACCCCCATAAAAGAATTGGCAATTATTGAGGCCCCTATATTATTTGGTTTCAAATCCTAAACCCTAAACCCTAAAGGCTTTAACTAAGGGGTTTTGGAGTCTCCCGGTACCCGGAGAACCCAATACCCTTTAATTCAGGAATATACCTTAAACCATCATATCAAGGCACCATAATTTCAGGTATCTAAACCCTAAACCCCTCGTCTCCTTTGCTCTTGCGACGGTTGCGGAAGTTTACATGATCGCGAGTAGATCATGTCCGCGGTTGAGGGCTTCCTAGAGACTCCAAAACCCCTTAAGTGAGGAAAACACTTTAAATCATATTAGGGATCCCTAATATGATTGAAGGTATATCCCTTAATTAAGGAATATACCTTAAATGATAATATTAAGGGGTTTTGGTGTCTCTAGGTTGAGGGCTTATAGGGCTTATAGGCTCTAGGGCTTGGGGTTTATAGGGCTTACAGGGTTTAGGGTTTGAGGTTTAGGGTTTGGGGTTTAGGGCTTAGGGTTGAGGGCTTTAGAGTTCAGGGTGTAGGGTTTAGCGACAACTATAATACCGTACTCTACATACAGAAAGAAGCAGGGCGTGTAAGGCCTTGAAAAAATAAGAACAAGTCTCAAACGCTCGAGAACTGCCCTCAGCTCTAGTCTTTAAGCCCTAAAACCTAAACCTCTCAGAACGCAGCGCTCATCTTGCCGGATCGGAAGATGGTCGAAGGCCAAGACGACGGAACCATCTTCGAAGAGCTCTTCTGGGGGCGGATCTGGCGCAACCTCAAACATACGGCTCCTAAACCCTATCACCACGGACAACGGCACCAAAAATTAGTCCAAGGGCAGGGTTTAGGGTTTAGGGTCTAGGTTTTAGGGTTTAGGGTTTAGGGTTTAGGGTTGTTTAGGGGGGGAAGGGATGAAGAGGAGGGGAAGCAGGGGGAGCTCTGTGCGAAACTCTGACCACTTCGGCCGGGGCCGAGGAGAAGTTTGTGTTCGTCGGATAAACGCTACCTGTAGCCGGAAAGACCTGGGAACTATATATAGAAACCATAATAAGGAACCCTAGAAAGGTAGGTCTTTTCGGCTACAGGTAAACCTTGCAAACCCAAACGCTAAACCGTCTACCTCGACACCCCTAAACGCCCTGAAAGAATCCCTTCCAGATCCCCGCACAGATATCCGAAGCAACCCGAATATTTTTCCTGAAAGGAACCTAGGGAACTGCTCCAGGCGGCTCGAGCCCTTGTCAGAAAAAAAGGGTTTAGGG
>CAJNDV010025814.1:39760-58923 GCA_905221635.1 Symbiodinium sp. CCMP2456 | reverse complement strand
AGGGTTCTGAAGGGTTTAGGGTTCCGCAGGGTTTAGGGATTAGGGTTCCGAAGGGTTTAGGGTTTAGAGTTTTTGGTTCTGAAGGGTTTAGGGTTCCGAAGGGTTTAGGGTTTTGGGTTCCGAAGGGTTAGGGTTTAGGGTTGAGGGTTCTGAAGGGTTTAGGGTTCCGAAGGGATCTGAAGGGTTTAGGGTTCCAAAGGGTTTATTTTGCAGGGTTTTGGAGTGGTTTCGGGTTCGGGTTGTGAAGGGGCTTGAAGGGTATTGAAGGGTTTAGGGTTCTGCGTTTAGGGTTTTTGGAGGTTTAGGGTTCTGGGTTTAGGGCTCCGGGGTTTTGAAGGGTTTTAGCGTTCAGGGTTTAGATCTCTGAGGGTTTAGGGTTCTGGTGTTAGGGTTTAGGCTTTCCCTGTGGGTCCTGGAGGTTTCAGGGCTCTGGGCTTCTCTTGGTAGTGTTTTAGAGTTCTGGGTTTTCGTTTGGAGTTTAGGGGTTTTAGTGTTCTGCGGGGTGTTTCTTGTCATGGGGCCTAGCAACTCGGGTTAAAAGGTAATACGGTTGATGATGTATATCCTGCATTACCCTTAATAAGGAATAGACCACAATTCCCATAGTTCAGGGTCCTTAAGGTAATGCAGGATTTACCCTAAACCCTAATCCCTAAACCCTAAACCCTAAACCCTAAACCCTAAACTTTATACCATTTAAGACAGTCAGTGTGTTTATGAGTTTGTTTTGATCCTCGGCTCGAGGGCTTTTCGCGAATCGAAGGGTTCTGGGGCTTTTAGGGTTCTTCGGTTTAGGAGTTTAGGGTTTTAGAGTTCTGGTTTTGTTTTGGGGTTCTGGGCATCTTTTTTTTGTGTTTTAGGGCTCTGGGGTTTTAGGGATCGTCAGGGCTCTGTGGTTGTAGGGGTGCAAAAGGATCGATCATGGGGCTTTGCAACTGGGATCATGAAGTATCCATGTATACTTACAAAAAAGGGTTCTGGTGTTCTTTTGTTTTAGGGTTCAGGGGTCAGGAGCCGCAAAACACCGAACCATAGTATAGTTACGACAGCTCTTGTTTGTTTGTATGGCAGCGGGGGGCGATGCTATGAGGCTCTTGGTTGCTGATTTTGTTGTTTGCTTGTTTAGGTTTTAGGGTTCAGGGTTTAGGGGTTTAGGGTTTAGGGTTTAGGGTTTAGGGTTTAGGGTTTAGGGTTTTGGGTTTAGGGTTTAGGGTTTAGGGTTTGGTTTGTTTTCTTAACCCTGTGAGTCTTCCATAGGGATCACCAGAGGTTTTGGCTTCCTTGGCCTGCAAGGGGCCTAGAGCCCAGAGAAGGTCCCAAAAGTTTTAAGTTTCATGGCTTCGGGCCTCGGTTTAGGGTTTAGGGTTTAGGGTCTGGGGTTTAGGGTTTAGGGTTTAGGGTTTAGGGTCTGGGGTTTAGGGTTTAGGGTCTGGGGTTTAGGCTTCAGGGACTTTTGGGGGTTTTAGGGTTAGAGGGGTTTCCCTGAATGGAGCCCTTATGGGTCCGCGCTTCGTGGTAGTCGGCGTTCAGTCTATGTGTGTCTCTGCTGCAGGCCCTAAGCCCTAAACCCTAACTCCTAAACCCTAAACCCTAAACCTTAAACCCTAAACTCCTAAACCCTAAACCCTAAACCCTAAACCCTAAACTCTAAACTCCTCAAGCCTAAACTCCTAAACCCTAAAGCCTAAACCCTAATCTGGTTCACGGCTTGTAGACCCTGGGAAAAGGGCCTTGTAGAGTTTCCAACAAGGAGAAGGGCGTAGGATCATGGGATGGGGTTTAGGGTTTAGGGCTTATAGGGTTTAGGGTTTAGGGTTTATAGGGTTTAGGGTCTAGGGTTTAGGGCTTATAGGGTTTAGGGTTTAGGGTTTATAGGGGTTAGGGTTTAGGGGGATGAGGTTGGGTTTCAGGTGTTTGTAGGCCTGATGGTTCTCATTTCATGTTTAGGGTTCATGGGTGTATGGCTTCTATTGTAGGGGCTAGGATCTGGGGGTTAGTTGTCTTCTAGCATAGGGGGTTTAGGATCTATAGGGATTAGTTGTCAAAGGATCCGAGCTCATAGTGATTAGACGGTGAGGGCCTCCGAAAGCCTAAACCCTAAACCCTAAACCCTAAACTCTAAACCTTCTGGAGTCCTGACAATTCGAATGCGCAGACAAAGGAAGCACCGAGCCCCTTTGTCAGCTTCTTCCTTGAGGGGCTCCTTTTTAAGGACCTCTTCTGCAGAGGGCCCTGTCCAGAAGCCCTAAAACCCGAAACCCTAAACACGAGGCCTGTCCACATTCGTCCTGGACGAGTGTGATAGGCGCGATGCTTTGCTGTTCTTGCCTCCTACCTGCAGGGTCATGGGACTTAGCAAGTCAACGTAAAGTACTTCGAGTATTAGGGTTTCGGGTTTAGGTTTAGGGTTATACATAGTTACAACAAGTTGATACCCTAAACCCTAAACCGCTAAACCCCTAAAGCTACGATCTTATACGTAGAATTTCCTTATCAAAAACCCTAGTGACCCCTAGGGCATCCTAGAGGGCCAGCTGACCCCTTAAAGGCAAGGCCCCATCCTAGGGTTAGGGGGGGGGGGGTTTAGGGTTTAGGGTTTAGGGTTTAGGGTTTAGGGTTTATATGGCTGTTGAATGTTTAGCCCTTGTAGGGTGCATTTCGTCGTTAAGGTACCCAGTTCAGTAGGGGCCTGAATTATTACCAATACAATTCCTTGGGGCTCCTGAACAAAACCAAGGCACTTAAATTGCGAAGTTCTTCTCTAATTGTTTTCAAGGACCTCATTAGCAACATGTGTCCACACATATTCTTGAGGTTTTCATCCTAGGGGTGCAGGGTACACCCTAAACCCTAAACCCTAAATCCTAAACCCTAAATACAGGCTTCACTCTCCGATCTGGGTTTGTGTTTAAACCAGGGCTTTGGGCATGGCTGTCTGTCTATCGGGTCTGTCTGTCTGCCTGTCCGTGCTCTAAATGAGGGTCCTTTTTTGGGATCCTTTTTGATAAGGGTGCCGTACTACCGTTGATGCTCTAATTCCTGCATTACCTTAAGGACCCTAAGCTACGGGACTTATGGTATATTCCTTACTGTGGAACCCTAAACCCTAAACCCTAAACGTGGGTATGCAGGGCTTATATCATCAAGCGTATTTTGGCACCTTGAGAAGAGAAGGCGCCCCCGCCACTTTGGAGAACTACGCTTGGCTTGCAATCAGGTGTTGGCTTGCGCTGTTTAGGGTTTTAGGGTTTTAGGGCTTAGAGGTTTAGGGTAATTTAGGGTTTTCGGGTTTAATGTTTTGGGGTTTAGAGTTTTAGGGTTTGGGGTTTAGGGTTTTGGGGTACTGTTTATCTAGAGTTTGTGGCTTAGCGAGGTTTTGCACCCAAACAGCCAGGCCCCGCCGCCGTGAATTTTGGTTTGGGGTGTGTCTGTCCCTCCGAGCTTAAGCCAATCTAGGTTTTCCGCTATATCCCTTGCCCAGCCAGAGGGAGAACTTTAAACTGTTGGGCCGTAGATATTAGTCTGTCTGGGAAAGTTTACACTTTTTCGGGCCCGGTCATTGAAAACGAGAGATCCCCATTAGTGCCATTAGTACCCCCTAAACCCTAAACCCTAAACCACTGGAGTTCTTTGGACTTCTTGCGGGAGAGAGGGCTGCTGCATTAAAAAATCCCTCTAACCGCACCCCGTTGCCCTTCATCATCTTAGGGGCTGAGTAGGTAACCTTTAACCTTTTGGGGCTTATATAACCCTACTATAATTCAAAAGGTTAACCTTTTTTGGGCTAGGGTACTCAGCCCCTAACTTATTGGATCTCCCTTTGTAAATACATCAGGTGACTGTGGAACCTGGTAGGATCATTGTCAGTTGTTGCGCCAAGGATTGGCTCCAATTGCCTACTGTTTTGAGGGCTATATCCTACCCTAAGGGTCCAAGTACCTGATAATCATATACTCTTCTGAATACTAACCTACAAAACTACTCTCCGTATCCCAAGTACATGATTATTGGGTCCTTTGGACCCTTAGGGCTATATTTAAAGGGTCAGAACCTACTATTCTGTAGGGTGTCAGAGGTTACAGGTAATCCCTAGCCAGGTTCACTGGTAAACCTTCCGCAATCGCGCAACCATACAGTGCCTTGGAATCAGGTGCATTGATCAGCTGGACTTGCGAAAGGATGTCCAGCAGGTCTTTATCAGAACGCCCAAAAAGAAACAGGCACGAGTGATGATTTGAGCACTTGCGATTTGGAGCACACCCTGCAGGATTGCTTGATTGCTGACATCGGATGTAGTCAATGTACAATTCAGGGTCAGGAACAGCCTTTGCGGCTGCAGAACAAGCACTTCCGCCCAGTGCTGTCTTGGCCATTCACGTGCGGTGTGAGCAATGTAGCTAAAGGATCATGGGACTTAGTATCCAGGAGTGGAAATAAGGTAACTATACTTATAGTTATTGATAACCCTCATTAATGACTTATAACCCGAGGTACTATGTCTCATGATCCTCCAAGTAGACTCTTGATGAATAACCGCCGCTTCGGCAACGGTCTTATTGTTCGGATGA
Organism: Symbiodinium sp. CCMP2456; assembly: GCA_905221635.1. Taxonomy (NCBI): domain Eukaryota; class Dinophyceae; order Suessiales; family Symbiodiniaceae; genus Symbiodinium; species Symbiodinium sp. CCMP2456. The sequence continues at coordinate 54,355 of CAJNDV010025814.1, read as the reverse complement.
TGATACAGTGATGCTTACTAAGGAGGATGGTTTGCCTGTCAGTTGTCTACATGAGCCACCTCATCTGGGCCAGCAAGTTCTTTTGGACTGTTCGGACAAAGACGAATCCCCAATCCCTGATAAAAAGTGTACGTACAGTAGCCTTTTGATGAGGCCGTCGATTAATGCTTCAAGGCCTACAACCAAGACAGACACCGAGACCAAGAGCGAAAACATAACGCAAATGCTACAGCAGGGTTTCAACACGTCAAAACACTTCTGGGGTTGTTAGCTGCACGACGGCGTCAAATTCCAGGACAAGCCGATCGTGCATCCCACCACAGATGCCATCCGCGTGGAGAACACTTCACGGATGCAGACTCCGGTGCTGCGGTCAGCCTTGCTGGAAAAGGCCGGCGATTTCTTCTCGAATTACTACATCGACGTGCGGGCGCCGGACATCTTCGCGCTGCGAGTCTTCGAGTGGATGCGCAAGTGCAATGCTGAGTTGGCGCAGACTCCGCCAACTCGACATGCAGAGCAGCAAACTTAGTAACCAGGTTCCAGGTTGTAAGTTGTTCGACAGAACTACCTTAAGAACCCAAAACCTACTTTTTTGTCGGGTCCCTATAAATCCCATATTAGGGTTTATAATAAGAACCTACAGTAAAGTGGGTTTTGGGTTCTTAAGGTAGAATTAGTAACCCCGATCAGAGTACGAAGAGCTCTATGCATAAACTACTTACTATGTCCCGTGGTTCTTCAGCACCCAAACTCGGATCCTAGCACGTCTAGACAGGGTTGTCATTGTTCGAGGTTCTCACGAAGCAAAGACTGCTCGATTTTAAGTACCTTGCTAACCGAGTTCCCGGTACAGCTATAGGGTACCGAACCCGGCCTAACCCTAAAACCCTCTTTTTGGTTAAGCGTGCAACCCAAAACCCTCCATAAACTTCACCCTTGAAGCCATAACACTGTAGACCACACACGCCAAGTCGTACAGCCTACTATAGGGGCCTTAATAATTGCTTATACTATGTTGAGGGTTCCTTTTTTGGTAAGTATAGTATAATGGACCCCAAAGCCCTATTCTAATTATTAAGGCCCTTCAACCCTAAACCCTAAACCCTAAAACCCTAAACCCTAAAACCCTAAACCCTATTCTAATCATTGAGGCCCCTATAAATCTGAGTCTTGTTGGGCTTGCTGTAGAAAGTCTTGAGTTGGGGGCTCAAACCCTAAACCCTAAACGGGTTTGGGTTTAGGGTTTAGGGTTTAGGGTTTAGGGACTAAACCCTAAACCCTGGGCCCTAAACCCTAGACCCTGAGCCCTAAACCCTAAACCCAAAGCACTAAACCCTAAACTCTAAACCCTAAACCCTAAACCTAGGGGTCAGGGCCTTGATACCATGGTTTGGAGACGAAGGAGCCTTAGGGTACTGTAGGGGCCTCCACAATTCGAATAGGGTTTCATACGGTTCCTTCAAAGGGTTCATTAACGGGTTACATAAGGGCTACTATGAGGGTTTAGGGTTTAGGGGCCTTAATAATTAGAATAGGGTTTTGGGGCCTCTTTTTATACTATTCATGCAATAATCCCCGAAATTAGTATGGCTATTTTTTGAGGTCCCGATATTTATCCCAAAGCCTGGCCTTAAACCCTCGCGGACTCGCATCTGGACACGAAGTGGAACAATCCTCGAAAGCTCTAACCTTGCTTGCCCTGTGCCGTAGATTTTCAACTCGACGATCTGTCAGCGGCTTCTTTCTAGAGTCTCCTAGACCCTTAACGACAACTCCTGCTCCCAAACCGCGGCCCTAAACACCAAACTCGAAACTCCTAGCCCACCAGCACCCCCCAACTGCCCTTTATTATACCCTAAATACCCACTATTAAAGACGATATGGGCTGCGTTAAAGTGTACTTACTTGGGGGGTGTCCCTACAAGACGAAGTCCTCAAAGCCAAGCCACAAACAAAGATCAATCAAGAATCTCCGTGCCCCAAGCACTCTACGGCGCAAAGTCATGAACCTATATAAACCCTAATTTAATTGCATAAGTTAGAGATAGCAACGAAGAAATCGGCCCTCGAATTCCTAAACCCTGAAACCTATAAACTCTAGGCCATAGACACAGCAAAATACGACAGCTTAAGATTGGAAGGTCATGATGTTCAGCGCGACGCTCAGTCCAGACACCCGGGACATCTGCAAAAAGTTCATGCAATGCTCCGTCCTCAGCGACTGCTTAATTTTGGTCCTTAAAACTGTAATTTTGATAGAGTTTTTGAGTATGGTATACTATAAATATAATAGGGAACCCGAAGAAATACCATTAGTACTTATTTCAGGGTGCTTTGTCGTTCAGGTGTGGGTTGCCTCACTGTTCGGGCTTTGGGAGCACAGCGGTCACCCTCAGGGTGTTAGGTATCTCCTTAAGCAGATCCGGAATCTCAGGAAAGCGTACTCGTTCAGGTTCCCAAAAGCGCTAGGACCTGGGCAGGGGTTTGAGGTCCCAGCTACTGTGCTCAGGTGCTTACACGGGAGTAGGAGGGTGGATTTCACAATGGTGTAAGGGTCCACGTACCTAAGGATCAAGTGCTATACAACCCCGAAATAAAAGCTAGATGCCATGTGATCCCAAACCCAAGCACCGTGCTCCCCACTGATGTACATAAAATGCTACTATCATCTACTCTCCCAAACCCGATCTCCTAATTACTTAGTGCTTTGGCTCTGAATAGCCCTAAACCCCCACATCCTAAAAAGCAACCCTTAAAGGGACCCCGAATTGCCCTTATGCTTTGCGCCCGAAGGTTGGGTTCGGGGTTTAGACTTGAGATTGCTCGGGTTTGGGGATGTTAGGATATACGGCCTTAAAAATTAGAATAGGGTGGGTGGGGGGGGGGGGGGGGNNCTTAATAATTGGAATAGGGTTGCGGGTGTATTCTACTATAATTATAATAAGGAACACCCCCAACTAAAAACCATATTCTAATTATTAAGGCCCCTAAACCCTAAACCCTGAACCCTAAACCCTAAACCCTCCACCCTAAACCCTGAACCCTAAACCCTAAACCCTATTCTAGTTATTAAGGCTCCTACATTATAAGTCTTGAGCTGTACCTAGACCCCCCAACTACCCTCTATTATACCCCAAATACCTACTATTAGGGACCATAAGGGCTCCGTTAAAGGGCCATTGGGGGGTCCTGGTAGGGTTGAGGCTCTACGGTTCGGGCTGAGTTCAGCTTTTGGGGCTTCGGGCTCCCGGCTGCAGCAGTAGGGTTTAGGGTTTAGGGTTTAGGGTCTAAGGTTTGGGGTTTAGGGTCTAGGGTTTAGAGCTTAGGGTTTAGGGTTTAGGGTCTAGGGTTTAGGGTTTAGGCGAGGGTTTGCAGTTTGCGAAATCCAGAGCAGAGCTGTTTGCCTGCCAGATGTGCAGGAAGCTCGCCAGTCCCTGTTGATGTATTTGGTGATGAAATATGCAAACACTTCGGGTTTAGGGTCTGTAAGCTGCAAGGTTTAATTCTAACATAAGGCTTGCATCCTGAACAAACCCTTAACCGTTAGGGGCTGAGTAGGTAACCTTTAACCTTTTGGGGCTCATATCACCCTACTATAATTCAAAAGGTTAAAATCTTTTTGGGCTAGGGTACTCAGCCCCTAAGAACCATGGTTTACAGTTATAGTGTTGTTTGGTTTGGGGGAGGGGCGACGCTACAGTCAAAGCTGCGCTCCAACGCGCTTTGTCGACGTCTGCCAGACGCCGGTCTCCTTTTGAAACATACCCGGGGAGCCGCCCTTCCGGCCCCCACCCCCGGTTTAGAGTTTAGGGTTTAGGGTTTAGGGTTTAGGGAGCTGTCTTCCGCTCTGCTGCGAAGAAGGTGATCTGGGCACGTCAGGTGCATGCTTGCTTCATATGTCGCCCCCTAGGCTTGCTTGCAGGGTTCAGGGTTTTGGGTTTAGGGGTTTAGGGTTTAGGGTTCAGGGTTTAGGGTTTAGGGTTCAGGGGTTTAGGGTTTAGGGTTTAGGTCGCTTGCTTTGTCGGTCGCTCTGACAGGACACCAAAAGCCTTGTTGCGATGATCCGAGAACCCTCACCGTAACCTTGAACACCGAATTGCATCTTTGCCCTGTCAAGCAAATCAAAACCCTTTAACCCTAAACCTGACCTTAACACCCCGCAAAACAACAAAACTGCCGTTTAGGGTTCCGCATTCTGATTTCGTGATTGCTTCTGCAAGTTGTCCTGATACTGATACTGCTTCTTAAACCCTACACAATACACCCTAACCCCGAAACTCTCAACCCTTAAACCCCAAACCCTGGACGCTTTGCCGCAGTCCCCCACGAGATCACCGTAGACGAGACAAAGCTGACTCTACACGGCTTGCTCCAGTGACCTATGTGGGTAACGGGTTTGGGGCGGGGGTGTAGGGTTTATAGGGCTTAGCCTGTTATCCGGTACGTAAGAACTAGGTATTTCGGCCTATAGGAGAGTTGGTTGCTAGGATTTGTTAGAGTTCCACTCGATGTTCAGGACTAGAGGCTCCCAAAAGGCTTTCATTCACGAGACCTCACTCAATAAGCTAAACCCTATAAACCCGAATTAGGCCAAATCGTGACAATTCCCCTAAACCCTAAACCCTAAACCCTAAACCCTAAACCCTTAAGGGATCCTTCGGGGTATGTCACCTGAACTAGCGGGTTTCGCAGTCTCCGGGTGGCTTCGGGTTCGAAGGAGGGCGGAGCGTTTGGGGTTAACCCTAAACCCTAAACCCTAAACCCTAAAACCTAAAACCTAAACCGTAGGGTCCAGGTTTAGGGGTTTTCGGGTTTAGAGCCCAGTCCGGGGCCGAGGGTTTTCATTTTACGTCCTGGCGTTCAGGAGTTTAGGAGCGCTGAGTTTAGGGTTTAGGGTTTAGGGTTTAGGGTTTAGGGTACTTGCGTTCAGGAGTTTAGGAGCTCAGCGATTGTAGTGATTTAGGGTTTAGGGCTTTGGGTGAAGGACTGGGTCTTTTTTGGGTACACTCAGGATCCTAACGCGGCTGTGAGATCCTACAAACCCTAAACCCTAAACCCTAAATCCCTTAACCCTAACAAAGATAGGGCTTCAGAGCAATCTGAAAGCCTAAACCCGAAACCCTAAACTTGAAAGCCTACATTTCAAGATCCGAAGCCCCCATCCCTCAACCCAAAAGGCTCTCCAGGCCCTCAAAAACCTCAAGTTTGGAGCCCTAGAGACGGGTTTAGAGTTTAGGGTGTAGGGTTTAGGGTTTAGGGTTTGGGGTTTAGGGTCCTACCCATAGGCCCCATAGCAGTTCCTTTTTGTGGCTTATATTCAGGATTCTATGAGGGAATCCCAAAAAGGAACTACTATGGGGCCTATGGGTAAACTCTATAAACGCTGAAGAAAATTGCTGCAGAGCCCTGAAACACACCAGAACGCCTAAACCCTAAGCCCATCGCCTCAAGGGTTCTCCTTTCGCAGCTTCCGGATCTTACCAAGAAGATCCGAGGATCCTCGGAGATGTTGTCAGGGTTTCCATAAAGGTGCTATAATATATATATATATATATATATATACATACAAGGGCTTTAGAGGTTTAGGGATTTAGGGTTTCAGGGTTTAGGGTTTTTAGGGCTTAGGGTGCTACATATAAGGGTTTGTAGGGTCTCTATATGGTTTCTGTAAGGGCAATGGTTTCTACATGGTTTGTATACGGGTTACTATGAGGGCACCATGGGGTTTAGGGTTACTGAGCTAGTGTAGACCACTGATAACTACCTGATTACAATGGGGATGCTACTATTTTCGGGTCTTCAAAGAGAGTGGGTTTTTATAACGTGCGAGGAATTCCGAGACCCTCAGCGCCGTGTGCGTGCAGGTACTACGTGAAGTTGGAGGAGAAGCAGAAGAACAAGAAGCCCGCCTTCCAGTTATTATAGGAGGGGAAAAGTTAGTAGCCTCATCCCCTTATAGCTCCCGTGGGTTTGAGGTGGGTTCAAAGAAGAGGGATTCGTAATACTACCCCTCTTCCTGATAATTGGTCCTTATGCAACAAACTCATATAACCCTAAGGGTCCATGTACCTATACAGTGTATACCTTTGGCCCTACGGTACCTAGAAAGGGAGTCCATACTAGGGGCACATGGACCCCTTAAGGGTAATATACTCTAATCACGAAGGCATCAAGGCCCCGATATTGCAGCTCAAAAGAAGGAGCCGTGAACCTTATAATCTTTGAGCTCCAACCCCTAAACCCAAATTAGTTAAGGAATGTACTCTAAATGATGGGGCCCTTAACAACAATATGGGTTACCAGGAGGGTCCATATGATTATGGAGTTAGGTCCCCGAGTCCATGAAATTGTAAGGGTGTTGTGTTGGGGCCTGAATCCATTGGTATAGTCACATTGGACTTCTGCGATAAGGTATTCCGAATTGAAGGGGTAATATAAGGGCCTGAATAGTTGGAATAGGGTTTGGGGGTTTAGTATACCATGATTTTAATAAGGAGCCCCCAAAACCCTTTTCTAATTATTAAGGCCCCTATGTTAGACCCCCTAGACCCTAAACCCTAAAACCCAAAAGCCCTAAACCCTTTTCCAGCAGCATTGAGCGACTTGGGGGAGACGAGGTTTGTCTTTGGGTGCTGAACCCCACTCCCCGCCCCGTGTCCGAATTCCGAGAGCCGTAACCAGTCGCCAGTCGGAATTTTGGGTTCAGGGGGGTTTAGGGTTTAGGGTTTAGGGTTTAGGGTTGTGGGTGGGTGGCACCTTTCCCTTCAAGTCGTTATCTGCTATACATCTAACCAAGTGCAACAGCCCAACTGTAATGTACAAGTCCCTATCAGGAAAGCCAGGAGACTAACACACCCCTAAACCCCAACCCGGAAACCCTTAAACCCCAAAGCCTTGAACCTTATCCTAAACCCTACCCTAAACCCTAAACCTTTAAACAAAACCCTAAAAACCCAAAGCCTCTTGATGAACAGAAGAAGCCAAGGAAGCTATTCGACCTCCTGGATGACCTCGAGTTCAATCAGGCGGTTGGCCGGGTACATGGGGTTTAGGGTTTAGGGCTTAGGGTTTAGGGTTCTGGGTTCTGGGTTTAGGGCTTAGGGCTAGTAGGGTGATCTGGGTTTGGGGTTCGGGGTTCTGGGTGTAGGGTCGACTTGTTATGGCCTCCTCAGGGGTCGGTGTCTAACCAAGGGTTTGTATGAGGGTGTCTATGAGCGCTTCTATAAGGGTTGCTACAAGAGTAATTTTCAAGGACCCAAGGATTTTCATTGGGTTTAGGGGTCCGGGTAAGGTTTGGTTCAGAGATTCCTACATGGGTAGTTCTCTAAATTAGGGTCCCTTTTAGTGTTATGTTGTTATCAGGAGGCCGTATTATATTTTGGACCCCACAAAGGGACCCTAATTTAGCGAAACCCTAAACCCTAAACCCTAAGCCCTAAACCCTAAACCCTAAACCCTAAACCACATGTTTAAGGTTTAAGTTCAGGGTTTAGGGTTTAGGGGGTTTCGGGTTTGGGGTTTAGGGCTTAGGGTTTAAGTTTAGGGTGTACGGTTTGTCAGTCTTTCGGTTTGGGCTGCCAGTACTAGACTAATTACATACTGGGCGAGTATAATGTATGCTTTTTTTGTACTGGGAATCTTCCTAAGTACATATAAAACATCAGGTATTCATACTTAACGTCGGCATTGATGGACCCCGAAGAGGTTTTCTACTTCTGATTCTCATGATGCTCTCAATGCAATACGGCCCTAGCAATTGCCAATACTGGGGCTTTAGTATATGTTTCTTTTTAGAAAGCTCCTCAAAACACGATTCCATTCATCCAGGGCCCGATGCTAAAGAACCCTCCGAGCTTGGCGGTCCCGAGGCGATAGGAGTCCTTGTGTCAAGGTGACAGAGTCTGAGTGCTCATTGACAACATTCCGCATGTATTGCATGAAGCGGGGATCGCTAGTCGAGGGTAATGAAGGTAACTCAGGGTTTTGCAGCCTAAGCAGCAACAGATAAGCCGGATGCATTTCAAGGGTGATCACAAGGATCCCTAAGCCATTGAAGCTATGTAAAGCCCACACAAATCAATTCTCCCAGCGCCAAACCCAAAACCCTTTCTTCAGAAGTCGGAATGCAACTCCTTACGACAGCCGGAACTTACGGTGGGGCCCTAGGGGAAGCCTAGGACGCTTAGGGTATGTCCTATAGACCTCCAAGCAGACATCCGAAAACCCTAGGCCCTACACATAGGCTCCATTGTAGTTCCTTTTTGGTGTTACCTTATAGGATCCTAAATGTAAACCACAAAACGGAACTACAGTGGAGCCTATAGGTAGGCCCTAGACAACAATTCCTAAGCAAGAAGGGTCCAAGCTACCCAGCTATTGGGTATCGAGGTTAACGACAGTAGCAATTTAGCTTGGGATTCTTGGGAGTGTCTGACTATTCGCTCCTTGGAAACCACGAACCCTAGACGCGAATCTGGCGTCCTTGGGAAATGTGGCCATCCTCGTCCCTGAACCCTGGACCGAATCCCGAACCCTCGACCCGAAACCCTAAACCCTAAACCCTGAACCCTAACCCTGTTTCCTTTGAAAGGTGGTCATCTTCGTGAAAACGGTCCGCAGAGCCCAGGCATTAGATGGCCTTCTGCAGGCACGGGCTGCAGAACACAGGGTCCTTTTTAGGGTTTAGGGGTTTAGGGTTAGGGTTAGGGTACTTATAATCTAGGTGGCAGTTTGGGAAACTTTACAGTTTTTCTATGGTTCTTATAGAGGTGCCTATTCAGAAATACTTTTAAGGGCCCCAAAACTACAACCCAGTAACTGATAACTCTACATAACAGAGAACAGGGGTGTCCTCGTTTCAGTTCGGATACTCTACCCCCTAAGGCTCCATGTGCCCATATAGTAGATACTTAAGCCTTAAAGTACCAATATAGCCCTAAACCCTAAACCCTAAACCCTAAACCCATATAGGGACCCCTTTAAGGCCTAAGTATCTACTATAAAGGTACATCGAGCCTTTGGGACCTAAGACCGACTCAGAGAGATCCACGGATCCTTAGGTACTTTGGGGATCATGGGATTTGGTCAAGAAAGGATAGGTGTACCTTGTTTAGGTAGACATCTAGCTCCCCGACTTATAACCTTAACTGATCCTTAGGTACTTTGGGGATCATGGGATTTGGTCGTTTCTGCCTGCGGTGGGCCCGTCCCCGGCGGCAGTGTAGTACAGTCTCTTCCTGCCACAGGCTCGTAGCTGCCCGTGCGTCAGGGGAACCCGATGTGTACTGTATTCTAAAAAAGGTTAGGTGTACCTTGTTTAGGTATACATCGAGTTACTCGACTTATAACCCTAGTTACTACGTCCCCATGATCCTTCAAGTGATCCTAAACTCCCTCTTACAGAACCCTTATAGATCCCTTTTAAGGACCCCTTTAAGCCTTTAAGTTCCTTTCTCACATGATCCTTTGGGTAGTTTCAGAGTCTCAGGATGTAGGGATTGGGATGGTTGCGGATTTGGGTGCTTCTGATGAAAGAATGTGGTTTGTTTTGGTGCCAGCCAACTCTGCAACTAAGTAGATATGTATGTGTATACATACCACAATATGTTTATATATATATATATATGGTACATGTAATTAAAGAGCGGGAGTTTCCGTGTCGCCCCTATATACTGCAGTACATACCCCAACACCATCATGTGAGGATTCGGATGAATTCTGCAAGTGCAAAAATGCGATCTGGCGGTTCTCGCCCCATGAGCATTGGTGCCGTATCTTCAGAAGATTGTAGGCTTGGCCCTGAAGGTCCTCAATTCTTTTGGGACCCTCAACAATCGGTTTTCTGAGAAAATTAGTGAGACCCCAATCCCCGCAATAGCTTCCCGCACCAGTACTCCGAAACCATCTCGAAGACTTTGAAAGTATTTGGGACGTGCTTTTACTTGTTGACTTGTCGGTTCGGGCTGGGCGAGACTAGCGACATGAGTACAACCCTACAAGAGCGCTGCAAAACCTGTTAACACCTTGCAAAACTCTGCAACATTCTGTGACACTCTATGGCACCCTATACAGGTTTTAAAGCCTTGGCAACCCCAAAACCTGAAAAGCCGGAGGACCACAAATTCCCTTCGATGACTCTCCATCCACTACCAAAAGAGTTCGCCCACAAGGCTCGGGACGTGTAGGGTTGAGAGTTGAGGGTTGAGGATTTAGGGTTGAGGGTTTAAGAATTTAGGGTTGAGGGTTGAGGGTTTAGGGTTTTAGGTTTGGGGGGTTTAGGATTGAATCTTGATACAGGGATAGGGACGTTCTGAGTGTGAGAGCAAGGAACCCCCCTAAATCACACGAGTCGTTCTGGATTCCTCTTCAGACCATTCGGTTAGGGGTTTAGGGTTTAGGAGTTTCGGATTTAGGATTTAGGCTAGGACATTGTCAGGTGGGTAGTTACCGTTACAGGAGCCTTACTTATAGAAGGTCTATATACCTTATGGAAGCCTTATGGAATCCCTATATACCCTGAACTCCCCACTTGCAGTTTCCTCTAATTTAGGTTCAGGGCTTTGGGCATAAAGCCCCGATTGAAATCCTGAAAGGAGCGAGTTTCAGAGCAGGGTCATCCCTAACGGCCCTTAAAGGGTTTAGGGTTTAGGGATGAACAGGTACTTGAGGTTTTCGATGGTCACATAGGCTCTGAATGTTTTTCTTAAAGCACGAGGAAGTTCATGGACGCCTAAATCCGAGATGAGTCTTGCTGTGTGTCTCACATGGACTGAACTTTGTTTGTGGAGGTTTAGGGGTTGAGGGCTTAGGGTTTAGGGCGTGATCTAAAATGACAGATCGGTGAACCTTCCCTCTTTGAAGGACCCTCTCTACTTACTTCAGCAAATCTCCGCAGTTGAGGACGAGCACTCAGGCTTCCCGTTTCTAATTTTTGTTTAATTAAAAGGTTCCATGTGAAGGGTTCCTGGAGGGTTCTTGAACGGGTTTATGCTTCACGCTTGTGGGTTTAGGGTTTACGGTTTACAGCTTGGAGGTTTCAGGATTTAGGGAGTAGGGATCGAGGTCACGCTTCGCAGGGACCTTTACAGAGGAAACTCTTGGCTGAGTAGGAGCATCCCATGTCTACCCACGCGGAGGCGAAAAAGGATGACGTCTTAGCCTCGTCGTCCTCGCGTATCGAGCGATTTCAAGCCTTCAAGGTGGGAAGTGTCATAGAGAACATAAGGGGTTTAGGGTTTTTGGGTCTGCGGGTGGCTTTAATTGGGGTTTAGGGTGCAGGGCTCAGCCTTGTTTACCGGATGAGGGGTCATATAGTACGTAGGCAGGTTAATTCAGTCCGTGCATCAGTCGGATCTTGACTAAATTTCTGCTGTCCAGAAATCAGGATAGGATTTTTAGAACCCAGGGTCACTGTATATGTTGGTTTGCGGATTTCTCCAATCAATGGGAGTTGGTGCAGGAAGTTTCTGGCGGGTGCTTCAGTTCTTATGTGAGCTGGGTCTGGGGTTCAGGGTTCTAATTACTAATGATTACCAATACTGTTTTGGTGTCCCTTGTTGTTATTATTGCAGAGTATACCTCAAAACCCTATTCAAAATGTTAAGGCCCCTGTAGTATTGGGACGCAAGCACATCAGACAACGTTTTTTATTTCTGGTGCGTTAGTGATGACCTCGGCTTGCATCGCAGCATTCCTTCAAGCTTGATGTGATATCACGCATGATGTCTGGGAATGCATTGCTTATCCGCGGCTAGAAGTTGGATGAATGCACCCTGCAAGTATCCTTTGGAAGGGGGTCTTATATACCTCATTGGTAAATAGTTCGGTTCGAGATTCTAGCCTGGATGGAAGATGGTCGGTTGGTGTAGGTGAGTTGAAAACTTGTTCCCTAAATCCTAAACCCTAAACCCTAAACATCTTTGCTCCCTTCTGTGCGACCTGGACTGTTCTCAAGGGCTTCAAGAAGCGCATCCTCGTCGCGACAGACCTCTTCGGACGAGGTATGGATGTTGAGAAAGTAAATATAGCCTCTCGGCTGCAACTGGCTTCCCCAATGTGCTGCGTTTAGTTTCTTGTTGATGTTTTTTGTTTTGCTTGGATGAGGGTTGTCTTCCCTTCGGAAATTGCTCTAGGATTCACAAAGACCCGAATGTACCTCAGCTAAGGGTCCGTTTGTTTAAGAACCCTAAACTCCAAACCACTCTGGAACATTAAACCCTATACCCTAGACCGTAAACCCCAAACCCTGGGCAGTGAACCCTAAACCCTAAACCACTCTAAAACATTAAACCCTATAGACCCTAAACCCTAAACATTAAAACCCTAAACCCTAGGCCCTGAACCCTAAACCCTAAGCCCCTAAATCCCTCTGGGTCCGCCATGAATAAAAACCTGCATTATAAATCTCTGAGTCTCCCGTTGGAGCCTTTGTGCACTCAGTGTTTCAGTGCTGAGGATTTAGGGCTTTGTGTTCATAGGGCTTAGGGTTTTAGGGCTTAGGATTTTAGGTTTGGGATGTTGTGTAAGCCTTGCCGATAATCGGAGCTGCTGAATATCACCGGTTCGTTCTACGTACCAGCGTCCAGGCCTGAGGAGCTGTTTCGGAGTGTGCTAGTTCACATCGCTTAGTTGCTGCTGCGGCTACATTTCTTGAGGCATGTTCTCTGAAACCGGAACATCTGATGTGCAATTTGCAGCATAATGCAGGACTATTTTGGGAGTAGCCTTCAACACCATATAGTTCCTATAGACCCCAATCCCAAATAGGACAAGGAACCATGAACATGATAAGTCCTTTGCACTCCAAGGGACCGTCTGATTGCAGGTTAAACCTCCCTAACCCTTTAGCCGTGAAGCCTGTACCGCGATCCTTGAAGAAACCTGAAGATTAAGCTCCTCAATAGGAGAAGGTTTTCGGTTTAGGGTGTGGGGTTTAGGGTTTAGTTTTCTACAAGGGGGGTCTACAATAGGGCCAAAGGCCAACATCTTGAACCCTGGATCACCCCAAGGTTAAAGCACGTAGCGCAAGACCCTAAAAACCCTACACCCTAAACCATAAAGCCCTAAAGCCCTAAACCCTAAACCCCGAACCTAATACCCTAAAGCCCTAAACCCTAAACCCTAAACCCCAAACCCTAAACCTCAAACCCCAAACCCCAAAAAAACATGCTGAGACCCTTGGAGGAGTCCCTGTAAGATACCTTTGAAGCCATGAGCCCGTCATTTGGGAGTTTCCGAAAATTAGGGTTTAGGGTTTAGGGTTTAGGGTTTAGGGATAGGGGTACCTGATTTTGGGGACCTTAGAATAAGGATCCTGCATTTTTGGGGGTACTATATTTGGGTCCCCTATGTTCGGAACCCCCCCATTTAGAGCCGAAGACCAGGTTATAAACTACGACATGCCAGAGGACTGGCGGCTTTCAGGGCTTACCCAAAGCATCATCTAGGAAGGTTAGGGTTTGGGGTTGTAGGGTTTAGGACAGGTTTGAGGTGCAAGATCCTTCTATAGAGACCCGAAATGCGCAAGGTTCATGGTGTGATTCTCAAGCGCTGATGGGGTTTCGGGTTTAGCCCTAAACCCGAAACCCAGAATCCTAAAACTCTGGTGGTTGTCCAGTACCGGTGGCCTTTCATAGCCCACTGCTGCTATAAAGCAACCTGAAAGTCCGACTCTAAGGATGAAAAGGCTCCGTCTTCTCCAAAGGATCCGAACCCCTAAGGGTTTAGGTTTTAGGGTTTAGGGTTTAGGGTTCAGGCTAAACCCTAAATACCTTAAACCCTGAAGCCCTAAACCTTTGATAAACCCTAAACACCTTAAACCCTGACACCCTAGACCTTAAACCCGAAAGTGGAAGAAAGAAGTTGGAATATCAGTATCCCCACAGGCCCAGGTTTCCACGTTTTGGGCTCACTAAAGCCTTTCTGTGAAATCCTCCAGGTTTTATCGAAACCTGTAGGGCTCTCATTCGGAGAATCCCCCCGCTCCATAGTAAAAAGGGGACCAAATGACCCTTATAAGTAGGGCCCCTATACCCTTATACTATGAATCCAAATATAGTATATGAGCCTGAAAACCTTTCGGGGATCATGTCGTCCTTAATCTAGGGTTTACCCATAGGCCCTATGGTAGTTCTTTTTTGTGGTTTCTATTTAAGATTCTATTAGGGAGTCCCAAAAAGGAACTAACCCTAAACCCTAAACCCTAAACCCTAAACCCTAAACCCTAAACCCGAACTACTATGGGGCCTATGGGTATAGGGCTTAGGGTTTAAGGAACCAGCAACCTTTACGTTTTTGCATGTCGTGTTCAAGGCTTCGCTTCGAGTTGGGACATGGGAATTTCCGAAATTAAGGGGTACCTTATTTTGGGGTCCTTATAATAAGGATCCTACTATTTAGGGTACTATATTAGGGTCCCCTATTTTCGGGAACCCCCAAATGTTGCAGGGGAGCCCGGGCTTCTCCCACACCCTAAGGGTTTAGGGTTTAGGGGTTAAGGGTTTAGGGTTTAGGGTTTAGGGGTTAAGGGTTAAGGGTTTAGGGTTTAGGGTTTAGGGTCAAGGGTTTTGGGTTTAGGGGTTAAGGGTGTAGGGG
>CAJNDV010025803.1:26328-51853 GCA_905221635.1 Symbiodinium sp. CCMP2456 | reverse complement strand
TCGGAAGCTGCGACTGGCAGAAAAAGGCGCGGCGCCAAAGCGCACGCAGTAGTGCGCAGGGCTCCCTCAAAAAAACCCTGGTTTGCATAAAGCGACTGACAAATATTCGGAAATAGGATCTCTTTGGCCCAAGCAGGGGAAATACGAAGTATCTTCAAGGCCTACCTAGACCCCTATTAAGCAAGTCGTAGCTTGCTGCCGCTGAGCCCTGAACCTGCAATCCGTAAGAAGCAGTTTTGCTTCATAGTTAGAATAGGGTTCTGAGGCCCAATATAGTATACTTGTAACTTATCCCAACAATACTATTGGTAATTATGTCGGGTTCTATATTATCTAAGCTTCAGGGTCTTGGGAATCATGCCCTACGGCTTGGGGGCTTTAAATTTTTGGGCTTGGGGTTTAGGGTTTAGGGTTTAGGGTTTAGGGTTTAGGGTTTAGGGTTCAGGGTTCAGGGTTTAGGGTTCAGGGTTTAAGGTTTAGGGTTTAGGGCTCTTCGGGTTTGCCCGTAGGGTTTAGCGTTTTGGGCTAGGGCAGAGGCCGCTTGGCTGCAACCTGGAAATCGAAGTTGGGCCTTGATAGGTCCCCGAATTTCTGGAGGGCTTAGGGTAGTTATAAGGCTCCCTTTTAAGGGATCTATAAGAGAGTTCTATAAGGGATCCTATAAGGGGTCCTATAAGGGGTCTACTTGGAGGTTCATGGGTAGTTATAAGTAGGGTTATAAGTAGAGTAACTATAGTTATAACCTATATTAGAGGACTTATAACTCCACTTATAACTACCCATGAACCTCCAAGTAGGGGTTTAGGGACGAATGGCACATGAACGATAAGCCCTTCAATTCATAATAGGAAGTACTATGTCTACTAACCCCTTGGGAGTGTATGACAACACAAGCCGGCAAAACGAGTAGTAAGGAACATCCAGCAGTCATAGTAACACGGCGCAACTGTCGGCATGATCACTCATCATCCCAACGAGCAGTTGCATAGCACGAGCCCTTAAACCCGAAACCTCTAAACCCAGCTATCACCCTCTGTCGACCGTCGACCCCCAAACCGTCGAAGTCTTTTATACCTGATACACACCCTGTGGAGGGAAGGAACGCTTAGAATCCTGATGAAACGGTGCTGATGCTCGTTCATCCAGTGGGTATCCCGGAAAGCCCCATACCACTTATTGCCCGAAGGGAGTGACTACCTTCAGAACCCCCTGTTCGCTGTCGCTACATATTCCTCAACTAAGCGGTGTTGGTTTCTCTGGGTATAGATCTGTCAAAGCCATAACCCTTCACCCCTAGCACCCTCAACATGACCATCAGACGCACAACACCATAACACCTCAAACCCTTACAGCCCTGTCCCCTAGTTTGGGACCCTGTACTACTAAAGGGTCTTTATAGGAACCCCCATTAAGGGATCTACTTTTTGGATCCTCCCGGGGGTCTGGGTAGAAACTTCACACTCCAAACGACAACTCGACCCAGGCCTTAGCCTTAGCCGAGGCCTACAGCTCGCCTCGGATCCTTATGCCAACTTGGAGCAATGCAGGGTTTAGGGTTTAGGGTTTAGGGTTTAGGGCCTTAATGATTCTAGCAGGGTTTAGGGTTTAGGGTCTTGGTGTACATTTGTAGTAGAAGCCTACAAATTGGAAACCCGCTAGTCTTTACCCTTAAGAGTCATGTATAGGGAATCCCAGCACTAAGTGTCCTTAGCCCGGTTTCCAACGTTTTGGGGTTTACTGTTGATGACATAAACCCTGCATTACCTTAAGGACCTAAGCTATGGGAATTATGGGTATATTCCTTATTATGGGTAGCCTAAACCCTAAACCCTAAAACCCTAAACCTTATGTTCCTTATTATGGGACATGCCGGATTTATATCAACCGTACTATATACTACAGATATCATAAGGAAACCCTAAACCCTAAACCCTAAACCCTATAAGGACCCCTTCGGAGTCCGGCCTCCCTGATGCGGGTAGTTCCCTAAATCCGGGTCCCGCTGTAGGTCCCAAAAATAGTACGGCGCCCTTATAGAACGGACCCTGTAAGGGACCGCAAGTTAGAGAACTACCCATGCAGAGGTCTCAATAACTAGAACAGGGCTTTGAGGCATATAATGGAAACGAACATTCAGGAAGCCTGGGCAATGGTTATTATTCAGGGTACCTCAACCTGCTATATTTAACCCTTGAGAGAGAGTCTTATGAAACCACAGTTGAAGTTTAAACAAAACCTTAGTAACAACAACCTCTTACAAACAAACGAACCCTAAACCGCGTACCCCAAGACCCCTACACACAAAACCCACCCTAATTCCCAAAACCCTGAAGCCCAAGTCCTAAACCCCAAGCCATCTACCCTAAACTCTAAGCTCCCAAAACCCCAAAACCCCCAATCTCCAAAATCCCCAAAACCCTACACCACAAAAACCCCCAGCCCCCCACAAAAACCCCATGGAAGTTTCCGAAAGTGGGGGCCCCTAATATAGTACCCTGAATAGCAGGATCCTTATTATGAGGACCCCAAAATAAGGTATCCCTAATTTTCGGAAACTCCCATATAGCTATAGTTACAGTACCTTTCGCCTCGCTTCTAAGTCCTCTGAAACCCCAAAACCCCAATCTCCAAAATCCCCAAAACCCTACACCGCACAAACCCCCTAAGCCCCCAAACAAAAACCTCATCTCAAACCTGGCCTTGGGCATGTTCTCCTTGTTCTTCAGCTCGACGTAGGCCACGCGCTCACCGGTCTGAGTCGGGGGTTTACTTTTCGACCTCAAACCCTGGCCCTTAGGGTTTAGGAGTTTAGGGTTTAGGGGTTTAGGGGTTTAGGGGCTTAGGGGTTTAGGGTTTCGGGCTTACTTGGAGGTTCAAGGGTAGTAAAAAGGATCCTTTAAGGGATCTATAAGAGGGTTCTATAAGGGGTCCGATAAGGGGTCATACTTGGAGGTTCAAGGGTACTTACAAGTGGAGATATAAGTCCCCAAAAGTATAGGTTACAACTAGAGTTACCTTATAGGCTTTACATTAGGGCTTACTTGGAGGTTCAAGGGCAGTAAAAATTGGAGCTAGAAGTTGCCTAATATAGGTTACAACTATAGTTACCCTACTTATAACCCGACTCATAACCCTACTTATAACACCCATGCACCTCCAAGTCGGTCTAAGTCTTAGCAGAAAAGAAGGGCCCTTAATGAAGAGGCAAGGCTGGGTTCCTATTTTCGGGTTCCTATGCAGGGTTTAGGGGCCTTACCCGGAGGTTCATGGGTAGTTATAAGTAGGGTTTAGGGTTTAGGGTTTAGGGTTTAGGGTTTAGGGGTTCATGGGTAGTTATAAGTAGGGTTATAAGTACGGTAACTATAGTTATAACCTACATTTAGGGACTTATAACTACCCATGAACCTCCAAGCAAGAAGTCGAATGGGGCTCCTTCCAGGTTTTCTTGTAAGGGGGTCGAGTCGAAAAGGGTCGCTACTCGTATAAGCATATGGATAGTGCCAGGGCTTATCCTTGACTTATCGGATCCGTTGGACTATCGTAGGATATCCCCAGGAGTAGCCTAGGCTAGTCCGAGGGTTGTAACCAGGGCAGGCGAGGGTTATAGGCCAGGATTGTGTCCGCAGTTCCAAGTCTTGTTCTTACCCTAAACCCTAAACCCTAAACCCTAAACCCAACCACTAGCTCGTTAGTTTAGCTTTGCAACATGCCTGCCCCCTCCCATCACCTCGTGAATTTGGGGCTTGGGGATCATGGTTGCAGTTTGTGTTTGACTGGGATGAAGGGCAATGTAGGGGTATAGTCATCTTACATGATAAGGCCTGATCCATACAGATATTCCTGCATCAATATACTTACATGAAGTAAGGAATCCATTGATTCCTGAACTCCTAAACTCAAAGCCCGTGGACCCTAAGCCAACTTGTAAGGATGAGCCTTATTCGGATATGAGGTGCCTTCCTGAATGAAGCTACACAGCCTATTACATCCCCTCCTCCTCCAAGTTATATAGGGGCCTTGATAATTCGAATAGGGTGTTGGGGGCTCCTTATTATAATTATAGTATAACAAACCCCGAAACCCTGTTCTAGTCATTACGGCTCCTATGTTACACCGTAGGCTCTAAGCCCTAAAGCCTTGAAGTCCTAAACACTCGTCCTAGAACGGTCGAACTAAGCAGACCCCAAGTAGACGCCGAACAAAGGCGCAAGTACTAAACCCAACTCGGTATGGAACCTTGTAAAACCCCAGCATATCCAGTATGGAACCCTGCCAAAGAGGTCAGGGTGCCGAAGTTTGAGTCACGAGGGATGACTACACTTGGCTGACTTCTGAACCCCTCCAAAAAGTTAAACTTTTAGTCTCCTTATTATAGTTATATAGAAACCCAAAAAGTTAAAGTCCTAAGAGCCAACCAGAAGAACACCAAGTACAAGGCAAATGTTGTAGATGCGGCTCCGTGCTTTGATCCCCAAAGTGGATGCATAGGCCTACTTGGAGGTTCATGGGTAGTTGTAAGTAGGGTCGTAAGTAGGGTAACTATACTTATAACCTATGTTAGGGGACTTATAACTCCACTTATAACTACCCATGAACCTCCAAGTACTCATTTGCAGCGAGCTCCAGGTACTTGAAGGATCATGGGACTTAGTAAGTAGGGTTCTAACTAAGGTAACTATACTTGTAACCCCAATTAAGGGACTTATAACCTTACTTACTAAGTCCCGTGATCCTCCAGGTAGGCAGTGAAGGCCTCTTCAATGGCTTTCTAGGACTCTTTCAATTTCTCGAGTGCCGGGCCTTGCCCATCCCGTTCCGGGATGTACTGGTCGATGTCATGGGTAGTTCTCTAAATTAGGGTCCCTTTTTGGGTCCCCAATATAGTACGGCACCCTTATAAAAAGGACCCCCCAAAAGGGACCCTAGTTTAGAAAACTACCCATGTGCTTGCGGATATGCTCGATTGCTTTGGTGCGGAGATCTCGATGACTATATTCTGTTTGCTGGCGACCAGAAAGCCAATTGGGTAGTTGTCAAAATTATGGTCCCTTTTGGGGTCCCCTGAATAATAGGTGCCGTATTATAATCAGGACCCAAAAAGGGACCCTAATTTTGACAACCACCCACTTGAGTCCCCTGGCCACGGCAAGGAACATACAGGCCCCGTCCTTGGGCATGTTGACGAGTCGACATCCAGTTGGCACCTGTCTCTGAGACTGCTCTCGCCTGCGCCGGGGAAGTCTCCTTGCCATTGGGGTATGGGTTTAGGGTTTAGGGTTTAGGGTTTTGTAATCTAATTATTAAGCCCCCTACATTATGATTTACAACTTCTGGCCGCTCCCTCTAGTGTTCGTGACCCCCCTCCCAGAGACGCCAACAACCCTTCATTGAGGAACATCGCCTAAATGTTGTACAAGGATCTCCTGAGACTTTAAGGCACCCAAAACATGAAACCCTAAAACCCAACAACATCCTACACCCTGAGTTAGGGTTTAGGGTTTAGGGTTTACCCTGAGATGTGAAGAGTTCATTTTGAGCCCGTGAGGGTGAAGCCGCGTCGTTTCACGGATGGGGACCCCTGACACACACTGCCAGGAAAACAGCATACAACGCACTAGAAATCCCCTTACTCACCTATCACCATGATGTCCAATGGACTGCCTTACAGAAGGATATAAGACCCGCGCCCATTAGCCAATCCCACGAAACCTCACTCGGCCCGTGACGGAAGAGGCGAAGCGTACAGAGCCAATGCCACCAAAGAGTGCGAAGACCAGGCGGACCTGTCCATCCGGTTTGATATAAGGACCTTAATGGATAAAATAGGTTTTCAAGAAGAGGTTCCTGTCAGGGTTCCGGGTTCCATGAGGGTTTGGGGTTGAGTGGCCTTCATAATCAGGATGGGGGCTTTGGGGTTTATACTGTGCTTATCTTGGAAACTTTCGAAGGATGTTTTGCGGTTTATCTCTATTTGCGGATAGTCCCAGTAAGCCCTGAGGAACACGAATAAACCCCTGCACAGCCCTTAAAAGAAGAACACTATAGGGATGCCTTGGAGTCTGGTTTAAAATGGTGCCCAGACTACAAAAGGCTATGGAGTCACTTGGAGGTTCGTGGGTAGTTATAAGTAGGGTTATAAGCCGGGTAACTATAGTTACAACCTATATTAGGGGACTTATAACTCCACTTTTTACTCCCCATGAACCTCCAAGTACGACCCCTTATAGACCTTTATAGGAACCCTTATAGGACCCCCTTATAGAACCCCCCATATAGATCCCAAAAAGGAGCCTTATAACTACCCATGAACCTCCCAAGGTAGGGTTTTGGGGGCTTAGTGCCTGAGGGTTGCAAGGCTTGCGGATGAAAGTGCAAGGTATAATGCAGGTTTAGGGTTTAGGGTTTAGGTATCTTTCTGGGGGCCTCAACCTTTGTGGACATGGCTTTCGTTTCTTTTTGATTGCAGCTATCCTACTTCTGACCCTACTTCCACAACCCGCGATCCTTTAAGTAGTAGGGTTAGCAGATGGAAGATTGGAGTTTCAAAAGTAGGGAACCCTAACATAGAAACCTCAAGTCGGCAACACCGACACCCCGTATTGAAAGCTCCTCCCACCCCCTCATCCTCAATTTCTTTTCAGAAACCACCCGTACACGTAAAATCAGGTCATGTCGGAGGGCAAGGCCTCCAAAACCCAAAGAAACCCGACAACATCCTACAACTTTAAGCCCAAAAGCTTTAAATCCTGACACTGTATACCCTAATGCACAAAAGCCATATAACCCCAACACCCACACGCCCTCAAGCCCTGAACCCTAAAACCTCAGGGGACCTGCTGCTCCCGCCAACTTGCCGGGAAGCCGCGAACCTCGTCTAAGGTATATGTATAATATGGGAGTTTCCGAAAACAAGAGGCACCCTAGTTTGGGGTCATTATAATAAGGATCCTATTAGGGTACTCTATTAGGGTCCCCTATTTTCGGAAACCTCCATATGTGTATCGGTATGTATGTCTAGACAGCGAGAGAGAGCGAGAGCGAGAGAGAGAGAGAGGGACAGACATAGGCAGAATGATAGCTAGATAGCTAAGCAGGGGCTGTCAGAGTCAGACTGGGGTTTCAAGAGTTCGATTCAGGAAATATGCGGTTCTTGGGTGTAGACTTGGTGCCTTACGAGCTAGACGTTGTTTTTAGGGTGACGGGGGTGGGGGCGGGGTAGATGACAAACACTATAGCATAAAATGTAGCTGCGGGGCTATCACGAATCACGATTGTAGACCCTTCAATACTACTGCAGTCTGTATGCTTAGAAGGGGAACGCAGCTATTACGGCTGCAAATTTTTGAGCTACTCTTAGGATCTGAGTTGAGAACTTTTCCTTGTTTAAAGGAGCATGAACCTTTTGGATGTCGGTGTTAGGTTCAAGGTTTTCGGGTTGGCTGCCGCACTCTGGAAAAATTGACACCGGCGCGGCATCAACCATTCCCTCTTTCCAGCGTGCCACGAGTTCAGCGTGCGTTTCCTGGCCTCGTATAGGATTTGATTCGTTGACATAGGCTCGTGCGTGCCAAGGTGAGTGCCCAGTCTTTTCGCAATCAGCGTCGAAACCTGCGAAGCCAGTTTCTCCTTGATGCAGTAGGTTCATGCAGGGTCCCGAAACCTCCGCCACGCCCACACTCTTCTTTTTCCGCACCCTGTTTTCTGTGGTGTGACCCCATGGATCGTCCACCGACCTGAATCGAACATGTGTTGTTACGTGTACGGGGACCCTACGTCCATATCGCCAGTCAGTGGTGTGACCCCAGGGTCGTCGAATGACCTGAATCGAGCACTTGTATTTTGTTACGTGACCGGGGACCCCACGACCGTAACGCCAGTCAGTGGTGTGGCCCCCAAATGCATTATCTGTAGGGTGGGGATGTTCGAAGTAATTTTTTTGTTGTCTAGTTGCTGCTTTGTATTGTCGATGAGTAAATTGACGCCGAAGCTTGCTCCATGGGATACATCGTGGATGCTCAGGACCCTAAAACCTAAACCCTAAACCCTAAACCCTATAGTTTAGTTCTGTCTTTGAAGGGCCTTCAGAGCTTATGGAATCAGGGGATTTGGGATTTGGGCTTACTCGGTTGGGGGTTTTGGGGCTTAAGAGCTTCGTGGTTCATGTTTGGGGTTTGCTCGGAGATTCAGGGACTCAGAATCCAATCATGGCGGTATGTAGACCCCAGCAAAATTTATAGATTGATGTAAAGCGCTTATGGGTTTAGGGAATGTATTAAGATTGCATTATTGCCTTACAAGCCCACTTCCAACCTAAGATTTGGTAAGGGAGCTTGGACGTGGCTTGCCAAAAACGGCTAGGCTGTGAGTTTATGAACCTCCAAACAGTGAGCTGAGGAGCTCCATGCAGAGTGAGAGAGGTACAACATGGGGGGCCTAGATAACTACCACTACGAATTTTGGGGGTTCCTTAGTATAAATATAGTATATAATACCCTAAGACCCTAAGACCCTATCCTAATTATTAAAGCCCCTGTATTGAAATGGAAGGGTTCAAAGTTTCCAGGGTGCAGGTGCTAGGGTTGAACGGGGCCTGGAAGGGGCTTCACAGGGTTGAGCGTTGGAAGGTTAAGAAGAACTTACTTGTCGGGTATCATGGGGAACTAAAGGTTAACCTTTGGGGTTATATAGGGGTTATATAGGGTTTGTACTACCCCAAAAAGGTTAAAGGTTACCTACCCTACTACTAGGAGAAGGTGCTGTGTCAGTAGGGGCTTGCTTGGAGGTTCACGGGTAGTTACAAGTGGAGTTATAAGTCCCCTAATTTAGGTTATAACTATAGTTACCCTACTTATAGCCCTACTGAAATCAACCCATGAACCTCCAAGTGCGTAAAGATTGTGATTCGTTCGGCAAAGGGATCTGATTTTGAACCCAGAACCTTAAACCCTTCTAAGTCATCATAACCGCGGCAACCCAGGGGCCAAATGACAGGCACTCTTAACAGAAGGGTCGAGTTTGAAGGATGGTAGGACCATCAAGCCCAGCAGATCCAAGGTTGTCTACCCATATATAGAACCCTAATAAAGACCTAGAGTCTCTTGATCAGGGTTTAGGGTTAGGGTTTAGGGTTTAGGGCCTAAACCCTTAAAGTAGATTCATGGTTGTCTACCTGGCAAGTAATCGGAATATTCGAAAGCCCTCGCGAAGGAGCATACCTTAAACTGCAACAGGGATCTGTATTACGATTCATATGGGTAGTTATCAAACTAGGCTTTTAGGGTCCTTTTTATAAGGGTGCCGTACTATACTGGGGACCTACAAAGGGACCCTAATTTAGGAGAAGTGCCCATATATAGAACCCTAATAAAGACCTTGAGTTTCTTGATCAGGTTCCTTTCTTAAGCCACTACTTGGAGGATCATGGGACTTAGTAAGTAAGGTTATAAGTCCCCTAATTGGGGTTATAAGTATAGTTAGCTTAGTTATAACCCTACTTACTAAGTCCCATGATCCTTCAAGTAAGCCCCTAAACCCTTAAAGTACCCCTTGCAGTAACCCTCGTAGGAATCCGTACAGATTCCAAACCAGTGCATAAGCCCTTATAGTACCCCCTTAACGGTTCCTACATTCATGTAGGACTTAGGATTAGGGGGACCCTTGGGGATCTAGCCCCTCTCAATAAGGTACCCTCTAAGAGAGCCATAAGTAGGGCTAAGAAGGGTCCCCTTTAAGGGGCCTCCCTCATACTACCTACTTGGAGGTTCAGGGGCAGTTATAAGTAGATTAGGGGACTTATAACTCCACTTATAACTACCCATGAACCTCCAAGTAGGATCATGCATTCAGGTACTGAGGTCCTACTTTTCTGGCGCTCCGAGGGGCCAGGATGCATGGCTCCGTTGGCGGAGGCGCGGCGCCCGCCTCCGAGTTGATAGGCTGAAGGGTAATAGCAATAGTAACTAATGGTAAGAGTAAGCGCAATAATAGTAGTAGTAGTAGTAGTAGTAGCAATAGTAACTAATGGTAAGAGTAAGCGTAATAATATTGGTAATAGAATAGTCATTAACGGTAAGAGTAAGCGCAATAATAGTAGTAGTAGCAATAGTAACTAATGGTAAGAGTAAGCGTAATAATATTGGCAATAGAATAGTCATTAATGGTAAGAGTAATCGTAATACTAGTAGTAGAAATAGGGGCCTGCATACAGTAGGATCGGGTTTTTGGGCACTACTACAGTCAAGCTGCACAGAAGAGACTTTATCCGCAGAGCAGGGCTTTGGGCTTGGGCCTATGCTTCGTACTTATGGCTTATGACCTCTGTTCTTCTCTATGCGAAGAGGTTTAGGGTTAAATTCGAATCCACTTCTTGTATCTTTTGTGGCTATTTTGCCGACACGCCGTCCACTCGCCGGCTGCAATAGGCACTAGCGATGCCGTATTTCGGGATCCTTACATTATGGATCCTACGGGTTAAGGTCTGTACTACGGCGCCCTACGTTCTGAGACACCCACCCTACAGGGGCTGCTCCCAGAAAGTGGACCATGTTGCAGCAGAGTTGATGATGAGCCGCCGCGCATCTACAACCCCCGAACTCACTCCGTAAGCCAGTGTGTCAAATGCCCCAGGGACTCCAATATCCCTTAATTAAGGTATATGCTTTTAAATTATATTAGGGATCCTACTGTAATTTAAGGTATATCCCTTAATTAAGGGATATGCTTTAAATCATATTAGGGATCCTACTGTAATTTAAGGTATATTCCTTAATTAAGGGATACCTAAACCCCTAAAACCACTAAACCCTAAACCCCAAACCCGGCTCTATGGGGTCTTCTCGCGTGTATATTCCTTAACTAAGGGATATTTTAGTCCCTGGGGCCACGGTCATCGGGGCAGCTTCCGTGGCACAATGCAGCCACTGGCAGTCTCGAGAAAACCGGCTGCGGAACTTGTAGGGTTTAGGGTTTTGGGTTTAGGGTTTAGGGGTTTAGGGTTTAGGGTTTAGGGTTCCTTTGGTTAGTAGGGAATGGAGGAATGGGTACAATTATAACTACTATTACTACCATTCTTCCATTCCCTACTAATTAACCAAAGGTAAGCTTGTAGGGCAGCAATTCAGAGTCTGCTCGCCATGCAACAACGGTGGTTTCGGCGGGCTGCAGCCTCACAGCACAGGGAGACAGCCTAGTGGTCGCGGAGCAGCGCTGTTGTGACAAAGCAGTCCATCCGCTTCGCGGTTCGCGCGTCGCGAGTCAACACGTCCCGCTATCAGTAGGGTTAGAATCACCGTTGTTCTACTTGGAGGTTCATGGGTAGCTATAAGGGAAGTTATAAGTCCCCTAATATAAGTATAGTTACCCTACTTGTAACCCTACTTCTAGCTAAGTACTGCTAAGAACTTGAAGCAAGTCAGTCCTGCCCCAGGCGATCTCGTGGTAAGTCCCCTAATAGAGGTTATAACTATAGTTACCCTACTTGTAACTACCCCTAAACCCTAAACCCTAAACCCTAAACCCTATACCCTAAACCCTAAACCCTAAACCCCTAAACCCTAAACCCTAAACCCTATACCCATGAACTTCTAAGTACTGGGGTTGCAAGTTTGCAATCCTTTGCAGGCACGGGTTGGTGCTGGTCAGCGAACTCCTGGTCGTGCCTCCGGCTCTGCCAATTAAGGAATATACCATAAATTATAGGGGCGTTAATATTATGATTTGAGGTAGATTCCTTAAGTAAGGGGTCTCGGGTTCTCTGGGGAGTGATTGAGGGCATTCCTTGATGGTTGAGAGGTTGAGAACAGATCATGACAGCCTCGGAAGTTGACCGTGTCAGAAACCAATGACAGGTCTACGTCTGGACTGTCAACCACGAGATCGCCTGGGGCAGGACTGACCTGCTTGGAGGTTCATGGGTAGTTATAAGTGGAGTTATACGTCCCCTAATATAGGTTATAACTATAGTTACCCTACTTATAACCCTACTTATAACTGCCCATGAACCTGCAAGTGCTTCAAGTTCTTAGCAGTATTGGTAAATATTGGAGGCGATGCGCGGCTGTAGTGGCTTGGGGTATTGTACCAACTGAAGTATCTGATGGGGGTTGCACTTAAGGGCTCTGACTGTGGGCTACATCCCTTCAGGATGAATGCAGGCAGGAGATGGGGCAGTATGAAAAGAGGCTACTTCTACAAAGGTCATTGTATCATGTAGGGCTCCTTGATAGCTCGATAAGGGTTTGGGGTATGTCTTTTGTATAAATATATGCGCTAGAAGCGGACGCGAGTACTAGTGATTCAGACACCTCATGGATTCAGGATGATTCGTGCGCGTGATCCTTCATACTTCGCAGAAGGGCACTGGAATACTCCATGCTCCAACTTCTGCCGCCTACTGTCCAAGCTATAGCCAAGTCTCTGATGCTAGAGACCTTAGCCCCTGAACCCAATTGCATGCAAGAGTGCAGAAGCCCTGCACGAACGGCTTGCTCCCAAAGGCCTAAGCCCTGAAAGCCTTAGGCACTCCTGAACCCTGAAACGTCGCAAGCCACCCAACCGTTTTTGTGGTGGCTTGAATAATTAGAATAGGGTTTTGGGCCCTTTATAGTATAGCTATAGTACGGAACCCTAAGTAAACAATATTGGATATTATTTAGGCTTCTACAGTAAATATTGAAGAACAAGGCTGTTGTCCCTGACTCCCGACCTCGCCGACAGCCTCGCAGAAGTTCGAAGGGTTCGTGAGGGCGTCCTTCGCAAGGCATGGAGAAAGCCGGAGAGGGTTTTGAAGTTGAGTGGTTTCGAGTTGCACCCCCAACCCTAAACCCTAAACTCCTAAACCCTAAACCCTAAGTGCAGGAAGCAGAGCTCAAAGGCATCGAACTTCATGCTCAGGATCTTGGGCTTTCGGGGTTTCACCAGCTTTAAGGCAGTGGGTTTACAGTAGGCTTTCACAGGCTTTAAGGCTTTGGGGGGTTTAGGGTTTAGGGCTTAGGTTTTGGGGAGGCACATCGTATGACGTCCCACGTTGCTGAAGGACGATTCTCCGGCAATTGGTATTCGGCTCCCTGGGTACCCGGAGACTCCAAGACCGCTAAAGGAAGGGATATTTTCTATACCGACTGTACTACGACTGCATCTGTACTTGAAGGATCATGGGACTTAGTAAGTAGGGTTATAACTAAGGTAACTATACTTAAAACCCCAATTAGGAGACTTATAACCTTACTTACTCAGTCCCATGATCCTCCAAGTATTCTTAGTGAGTGGAGGGGTGTGGTGGTCACCGAGTAGTCAGACACGGTAGACTGGCAATCTTTGAGGTCCGCAGGTTTCCAAAAGACAACTAAGGGACTGCAACAGTGCCATCTTCGATTGTGGATTCTACTACGGAGGCTTGAGATTCTCTACTTGACGGATCAGGGACTTAGTAAGTTGTGTTGTAAGTGTCGCAACTGTGGTTGCAGCTGCTCATAACCCCAATGAAGCTGCTGATAACGCCAGCTCCATGATCCTCTAAGTACTTTTACACCAGGCTACAGAAGCCTAACTAAGTAGTAATACTAGTCCGTAGGGTTCCTGAAAGCCGTAATCCCCCGCAGCCCTAGTGTAGTCCCCTGATCCTCCAAGTACTGCTGGAAACTCCAGTATTTGCACCTTAGAGCAGCCTCCTCTCGATTTTCTCATGCTTGTTGTCAACCCCTGCCCAGTTTTGGGACCAGTCTTTAAGGTCAAAAAAGGGTGCCCCAGAAAGAAAAGCCAGACCGAGCAAGATCATCTTGTTGAAGGGGGTTCCTCTGAAAAGGAGTAAGGGTGCAGTGCTGACTGAGTCTATGTTCCCGAAAAGGCAGCCCGGGCTCTTCTAGGGTGTTGCATTCAAGATGCCATGTCGTGATTTGTAGCCGGTGATGCAGTCGTGCCTTAATCCTACAGCCCTAAAAACCCCTGTGAAGTCCTTTATAAGCTATTACAAAGCCCGTAGAAGCTTCTCAACCCTAAACCCTAAACCCTCCCTTACCCTAAACCCTAAACCCTTCCTCACCCTAAACCCTAAACCCTCAACCCTAAATCCTGAACCCTTCCTCACCCTAAACCCTAAACCCTAAACCCTTCCTCAAGAAGTTCTGTCAGCTTCTCTTTCAGCTTGTCTACGGAGTCGCTGTCTGCCTCAAGCAGAGCGGGGCTTCGGAGTACCAGAGCTTTCGTTTGTTGCCCACTTTAGGGTTTAAGGTTTCAGGGTTGAGGGGTTTCGGGGTTTAGGGTTTAGGGGTTTTGGGTTTAGGGGTTAAGGGTTGAGGGATTTACGGGTTAAGAGTAGAGGGGTTAAGAGTTTAGGTTTTAGCGGTTGAGGGTTTAGGGTCAATAGTTGTAGGCATCGTTACTACCAAGTCCTCTGGCCTTTCAGAATGGGGCTACGGAAGAGGTGAACAGGACTAGATTGCTGTACTCACGAAGCATGCCCGCAGGCATGCGGTGCATGTTCTCGAGGAACATGACCAACGTGGTGTTTTCCTCCCTCAAATCCGTTCGTGACCAATAAGGACTCCGGTTTTAATGATACTGCAGTGTTCGGGGTTCCTGCCGGCATACCAGCTAGGTCTTTTGAAACAGGTTGTTCCCTGTTTATGTCACGAACAGAAGTTCAGCTCGTTCTCATGGTAGTCTTCGCTTTGTATGCTCGCGCTCCTCCACACCCTTACAAACACTACACCGCTTCCTCTCCAGTCTGCTCCACATCTCACATCGAACCAACACATTCCTTGCGACGGCAAGCTTTCTTTTAAGGGACAATAGGAGGGACCCCTATAAGGGACCCTAATCCTAATACCCTAAACAACCCTTACATACCCCTTATATAGTCTCATAAAGCCTCTGTACAACCCCAAGAGTCCCTTTAAGGGTCCCTCCTTTCGTCCCTTGAATTTTAGACTCAGGGTTCAGGCCCCATCGGCGTCATGATGCGGAACTAGTGCGGGCTCCCCCTTCTGCAAGCTTTGCATTTCCATGCCCAGTCGGGGTCCCGCAAGAACATTCCCAAGCTACACCTACTTGGAGGTTCATGGGTAGTTATAAGTGGAGTTAGAAGTTCCCTAATTATAGGTTATAACTATAGTGACCCTACTTATAACCCTACTTATAACCGCCCATGAACCTCCAAGTAAACACCCCCTCTGCAATATAGTACAGCACCCTTATAATAAGGACCCCCAAGGGGACCCTCATTTAGAGAACTACCCATATACAGGCTTTAAGCTGCTTTCCTGTACCGGAAGAGCATTGAATACCAATCAAAGCCATTCACAACGCCTGTAAGGCAAAACACCCCAAAACTAAAAAGCCTCCAACCCCTGCATGCTCTTTCCAGCACCTTCGTGAAGCGGTGATGGTTCAAAAGATCTTCCCCAACGTAACCCGAGCCTCTGGTAATGTACTGATAGAACTGTACACACCTTTCTGCAGCCCGGATAAATCTCAAAGCAGGCAACGTAAAGCCTGTTCACAAACAAAACGAAGCCCTTTGCCTAAGCCCCACAAAAGCCCTGTACAACGACCACTAACCCTTACGGGACATCCTCCAAAAATCCTCTAGCACCTCGTGCCCGTGGTGGGGGATCCTTCTAATCTGCCCATGCACCCTATAAGCCCCGTGTCAAAGGACCCAGATCAGCACCCTAAACCCCTAAACCCTGAACCCTAAAAGCCCCTGTAAGGGCACCCATTCAAAACCCTAAACCCTAAACCTTGAACCCTCAAAGCCCCTTTGAAGAGACCATACTGTCGATAGTATAAGTCCTGCAACACCTTAAGACCCTAAACTATGGGAATTATGGTACGTTCCTTAGTATGGGTAGTTTAGGATCTATATCATCAACCGTATCACATGCGAACTACTCCTCGGCAGGACTGGCCTTGGAGTAGGCGATGATGCAGAGCGGCCCGTGTGCTGAAAGCTCGAGGCCTGGAGGGACTTAAGGGGTGCTATATCTGTATGTGTGCATGTATGTATCTATATCTACTACCTATCTATCTATCTATCTATCTAGCTAGCTAGCTATCTATCTATCTATCTATCTGTCTGTCTATCTATATATATATATATATACATATATATATATATATATATACACATTTATATGTATATGGAAAAGGAACATCTTCAAGTATGGGCTGTCATGGGTTGCTTCATGGGTTGTAGTGCTATAAGAGCTTTAGTCGGCTTATTATGCTGTGCAAGAGGGGTCTCAGCAGTCTTACGTGCACACTTTCACCCCAAGAAGGGCGCTGATCACTTGAAGTTGGTTGCCTCTACATGTGGTTCGACGGACGCCAAATGACTTTTGAGCCACTATCCAAAGCCCTGGCCTTAGCCGAAGTGCTTAGGCCAGCACCTTAAACCTACCCTAAATCGCAAACATAGTTCCACCTAATCCTTTAAGCAGCTCCTGGCTCCTCAGGAAAGAAAGTACGGACTATAAACACTTTCTAGCCACAGCTATCTGGCCGATATGGCCAGTTGCTGCGCCCCGATTATCTCGAAGGCTTTAAGGGTGCACTGTCCCTCATTCCATAACGCAGACCTGGAAAGTAAATGGCCAAGCGCAAAACCTTAATGCGATGCGATGTCGGGGCCGGAATATTTATCCCCTTATTGATCATATACCCTAAAACCCTGATTTAGTTGCTAATGTAGAGGGGCCTGAATAATTAGATATACTATTTTGGGGGCTCCTCAGTATATCTATAATACAATGGCTCCAAAACCTTGTTCGAACTATTCAGGCCCCTATAGTAATCCTGATCCTTGAAGGAAATCCGGGAATCCCGGTTTGAGGGATCCAATCTGCTCAGTCAACACATATAGTGTAGGGGCCTTAATAATTAGAATAGGGTTTTGGGCTCTTCTTTGTATATTTTATGTACATAAGGAACCCCCCAAAATGGTATAGGTAAGAATTTAAGGCCCCTATAGTAATGGGACCTCTTGTCTGTCGCACAGACCGCTGCCCTAAGCCCGAAATCATGCGCCCTCAACCCCAAGCCTTCAGATATAGGCCTACATAAGAAGGGGAAGAGTTGTGGCGAGTTGAACACTACAAAAACACACAACTGAGTTCACATACTTATATATATATATATATAATATATATATATATATATGTGACGATGATGATGATGAATCCCTCAGACCACGGTCACTCAGTAGTCAGGCGCCTTCTGCAGCCTCTATGTAGAAGCCCAGAGCCGAACTCGCGTCTTCACCCCCGCAATTCCTTACTTGGAGGTTCATGGGGTAGTTATAAGTAGGGTCATAAGTAGGGTAACTACAGTTATAACGTATTTTCGGCGACTTCTATTTCCACTTAGAACTACCCATGAACCTCCAAGTACTGTGCGGCCAGGCCCTTCTTGACAGTCTCGTTTGAGGCATCATCCGGCTGCCACTCCAAGCTATCATTTTTCTGATTCTGACAATGAAGGGTTTAGGGTTTAGGGTTTAGGGTTTAGGAAGAAGTCAAGAAGCAAAGATCGGGTCTGGTAAGACATGACGGCAACCGGGAATCTGCTGTCTTGCCGCCGAGCTTGCCCTTCTTGAGTCTTGCCCCTCTTCAGTCGTGTATCCACTTTCAGTCCAAGCCACTCTCTTCTGGATATCACTCTCGAGGCCACAAATCTCAAGCTTCCTTACGGGACAATAGGAGGGACCCTAGAAGGGACCCCTAATCCTAATACCCTATATAACCCTTATATACCCCTTGTATAGTCTCATAAAGCCCCTATATAACCCCAAGGGTCCCTTTAAGGGTCCCTCCTTGAGTCCCTGAAGCTTCCGGTTGGGGCTAAGCTTGAGACGACGGCAAGGCTAAGCTTTCAGGCTTTAACGAACTCGGGAAACCCAATGAACCGTTCAAGTTCACCCATTTGCTACCTTAACCTACCAAAACCTACTTTTTTTGTAGGGCCCCTATAAATTCCATATTAGGGTTTATAATAACAACCTACAGAAAAGTAGGGTTTGGTAGTTTAAGGTAAGTACTGTAGGGATCCGACTAATTAGGAATGGCATCCCTTTACAGCCCCTACATAAGTGCACTGTACTATACCCCCCAATCCCCAGTCAAACGCCTATTAAGGCCCCTTCGTTCGCGTTACGGGCGGCCTCGTCCTGCTGGAGGGAGACGACCTCCGCCTACAAGGAGAATCCTGGCACGCTGGAAGAGATTCCCAGAGTCGAACCCCTAGGAGGTTGAGGCTTTAGGGCTTAGGGTTCAGGGTTTCGGGTTTGGGGTTCAGGGCTTCGGGTTCTAGGGTCCAATATCCCATTATGAGGGGCTTAGGGGGGTTGAGGCTTTAGGATTAGGGCTCTTTCAAACGTGCGGGTTCAGGGTTTCGGTCTTGTTCTTTGTGGACTAGGGTGATGTAAGGGTCGGCATAACGAGCAATAGTAGCCCCTTGCAAGAGGGCGACGACCAACTGTCGGAGCTCTGGCACATACTGAACCCGTGTATAAACCTGACCCTAATGGTCCACGTAACCAAATAGTATAAACGTTGGCCGTAAAGTAGTCCGTATATGAATACTTTGAGGCTGCACTATTTACTATTTGGGTACATGGACCCTTAGAGCTAGATCTTTTGTATTGTGAAACATCTCTAATAGCACACGGCAGAAGTCACGATCTAGCTTCCCAATGTCACCCTACATGCGTACGGTAACATGCTGTCTTCATGAACCGCAATGTCCTAAATCCCGACACCTGCAACTCTTGAGCAAAACGAGGGTGCTGCATCGATTGTTAACAACTAAATCCAACTGGCATGAGCGAGGAAGAGAAAGTGAGTACAAGCGATACTTTGAGGACGGCAACAGAAGCAGTGCTAACAATGTGGTATCGGCAATGGAATGCTGCCGGCGCTGGTGCTCTCAGCAGCATGGCTACAATACGAGGGTTTAGAGTTTAGGGCTTGGGGTGTAAGGGCGAGCTAAGCTTGTACACCGTTGCCGGCACATGGTGCAACGCGAATGAGTAGCAGCTGCAGCTGGGAGACCCTTTCCAGTGCAAAGACTCGTGACCCGTAAATAGAAGTATGACATAAAACACTTTAACATATAAGATACTAGCAATACTTTAACAATATTCAAACTATTGAGTAGCAGCATCTGCCCCAACAGCCGCCTCTGAACCCCAGATTTCTGACGCCTCCCACGCCCCCGAAGCCTAAACCCGCTTCCGGCAGTTGCCTGGAGTATCTGCAGGTCGTTGCCAGCTGATCCTCGGCAGCAGCCATTTCCAGCAGTTGGCCCCAAACTCCACAACTTCGATGAGGAGTTAATTCTATAGATGCCTGGACAAAGCTCTATTTCAACCAAGTCCCCTGATCCTTTAAGTAGCCCGCAAACCCTACCGGAAACCCCAAGCCCTACACCCTCTGCACACCCTAAGCCCCAAATCTTAAACACGAAACCCTAAACCCTAAACCCACCCAAGACTCGAAACCCTATTATCCCCCAAACCCTGCAGGCCCTGAGCCCCAGAAACCTGGCCTGTAGATCCTCCACCAAAGAAGAACCAAACGTCCAACAACAAACCTAAACCACCAGAGTCCTCCAAATTGGAGCACCCCCTCAAGCCCCAAACTGTGCTAAACACCATCAAGCGTCACAGAACAAACCCTCAGGGCAGCATCGGACGATGGAAGCTGATGATTGTCATGTTCCTCGAGTTGAGGAGGTTTTGATGAGCTTATGCACCGCCAACACGGCTTCCTGCAAGCCGAACAGCACAAAACGTCGAACGTCGGAATGAGATTCTCGCTGTTTCCGCTGGTGTCCAAAGATCATCGACTTTGTCATGCAGATGTTCTCCATAAAGGCATAGCCGACTGCGTCAATCTGTCTTCTCAACTGTGAACCGTGAAGGACCCAAGAACAGGAACCCTTGCTAAGCCCTAAACCCTAAGCCCCAAAACTCCAAGGCCTCATGTAGGGGTCTGAATAATTACCAAGACTATTTTGGGGGTTCCTTATGATAATTACACGACGCATCTTGGAAGTGGTCCTCCAAAAACCAGAGGTTAGATGTTCCAGTTCCGACTCTGTGGATCTCGGATACCCCCATTGTAGCAGCAGCAGAAGCAGCAGCAGCAGCAGCAGCAGCAGCAGCAGCAGCAGCAGCAGCAGCAGCAGCAGCAGCAGCAGCAGCAGCAGCACGTATGCTTAGTTGCTGAATTCGCAAGCCCCCAAAAAGTCTACACTTTCAGTTAGTCTGTAAGGGATCATATATTATCCCCAAAGTCAAAGTGTACACTTTCAGCTAGTCTACAAGGGATCATATATTATCCCCAAAGTCAAACGTGCAGTCACTCAGCTCCTAGTTTAGGAACACCCTGCAGTCGCAAAGACAGGGAGCGATGCCCCGCCGCAGAAGTCCCGGGCTGCCGCATCGTTTGTGGGGGCCTTAAGAATGACCTATATTATTTTGGGGGTTCCTTATTATAATTATAGTATAACATACTAATCCCCAAAACCCTATTCAATTCTCTCTCTTCTTCAACAACCAGGCCCAAAAAAGTTCAAACTTTTTAAGATAGACCTAATAGATAAGACAAAAAAGTTTAAAGTTCTCCTATCGGCTACCTAAGTTATTAAGGCACCTTTTTTGGGTGGTGTGCCGCCGCCGCGCAAGAAGCCACGAGACAGAGGTGAGACCGGCCATCAGACCCTGACCGGTCTCCATGTCGACGCCGCTTCCCTCCCGAAAATTGTGCATGCTGTACTTGGAGGTTCATGGGTAGTTATAAGTAGGGTTATAAGTAGGGTACTATAGTTAAAACCTATATTAGGGGACCTCTTAACTCTACGTTTAACTGCCCATGAACCGCCAAGTAGGGTTTTCATGTCGGGGCCTCAATAATTAGAATAAGGTTCTGGGGGTTCCTTACTATAATTCGTATACTATATCTCGAAATCCTACTCTAATTGTTAAGGCCCCTATAGTAGCGTTGAGCCCGGGCTTTAGGGTTTCCACTTCAATACTAGCAACAATAGAGCGGATGATGAATATTTACATACTTTTAGGGGCTTGATGATTAGAACAAAGCTTCAAGACATATTATTAGAACTTGAAAACACCAAAAAACCCAAAGGAAGAATAGGGGTAATTATGTCGGCTTCTCCATTAGATCATTGTGCACACAGCCAAGGCTGCATGACCGCCAAGCCCCAACCCGCAGGCTGTGTGACCCGGCCAGATGTCTTTGCAGGGCATCCAGAAAGGAGAGATGGTTCTGGAGGAACCTTCGGCATAGGAGGTTTGTGGCTTTAGTTAAAGGAAACTACAGGTGGGGAGCTTAGGGTATATAGGGCTTCTATAATAAGACTTCTATAAGGTATATAGACCTTCTATAAGGCTCCTATCGCGTTAACTACCCACCTGAACATGTCCTAGATTTAGGGTTCAGGAGTTGAGGGTTTAAGGGGTTTAGGGTGCAAGCGCTCAGGAGTGTAAGCGGTTCAGGGTTTAAAGTTCTCGGGGCTGAAGATGCATGTAAAGGTTTGAATTGGGATTCGAGCGCCGGAGACTTACTTTTGGCTTGCTTTTTAACGGGTAGGTGGGCGGGATTCAATGGTTAATGTAGGCCATGTAGGCGCCTTAATAATTAGAATAGGGTTGTGGGGGTATGTTAGACTCGACTATACATATAATAAGGAACCACCAAAAATAGTATAGGTAATGTTTTAGGTTCCTTTATCAGCTTCGCCAATGATTGCATTCCAAGCCCTTCGCCCCCCCCCTTTCATCGTAGCACCTCCCAACAGAAATTAACTTGCATCTGGGTCTTAACTTGCATCTGGGTCAAGCCGCCCAGCACCATAAAATCCCCGAGCTACCCTAAGCACCCGTACAACGCGATTATGAAGCCTTCAGTGGAGGTTCATGGGTAGTTATAAGCAGGGAAACTATAGTTATAGCCTATATTGGGGGACTTATAACTCCACTTATAACTACCCATGAACCTCCAAGTTCTGGAACCCCTGTGCGACCGAGTCAACCCTAGATCCAGTGCCTTTCGGACAGCGACCAGCTGCCCTGAACGCCGGGACCTTGAGAGGTGTTTATTGAAGGCTTTCGGGGTTTCGGACGTTGGTGTTCTCAGTTTTGGGAGGCTTCGGCTTTAGGGCCGATTAGGGTGTTTGGGGGTTTGGGCTGTAGCAGTTTAGCAGCAATCGAGCGCACGAGCGGTAGAACCCAGTTCCTTAGATGAATATGAACCCCAAATCCAAGAGTAACCGGAGTA
This sequence comes from Symbiodinium sp. CCMP2456, assembly GCA_905221635.1. Taxonomy (NCBI): domain Eukaryota; class Dinophyceae; order Suessiales; family Symbiodiniaceae; genus Symbiodinium; species Symbiodinium sp. CCMP2456. The sequence continues at coordinate 29,561 of CAJNDV010025803.1, read as the reverse complement.
AACCCAATTCTGGCTTACATCAGCGCTCTCAAGAAAAAACTTGAAGCTAGCAAGCCATAAGGGGGTTTACTGTTTAGGGCAGGCATCTGGGGCATCTCTCAACTCCAGAACTAGCAACATGACCCTCATCAGGGTTTACTTGGAGGTTCATGGGTAGTTATAACTGGAGTTATAAGTCTCCTAATACAGGTTATAACTATAGTTACCGTATTTTTAAGCCCATTTATAACTACCATTGAACCTCCAAGTAGGGTTTAGGCACGGGACGCTTTGGGCTGCAAGCTACACCCTGAAATTCTGCAAATCCTACGCCTCGGATCTCTAAAAACACCCAAACCCCCGGCCAGGCCCCAATGTACGGGCCTTAATGGTTAGAATAAGATTTTGGGGCACATTATACTATATACTTATAATAAGGAGCCCCCCCCCCAAGCAATATTATAAATTGTTTAAGCCTCTGTATTAACACCATACCTGGCAAGGCCAAACCAAAGGCAAACCAAACACACCTTATACACGCATGCAGAAGCCTGACACGGCCCCGAACGCTCCTTATAAGCCTCTACTTGGAGGTTCATGGGTAGCATTAGGGAATCCTTCAGGGAGGGGGCTCTAAGGGAGTATATAACCAAGTAATCCCCAATTCTCCCTAGTACTCCCTTAGATTCCCTACTAGAGCTCCCTAGGACCCTCCCCCCTTGAGCCACCCTCCCTTAAGGATCCTATAATAGTATGAGTAGGAGAACCGCAGTTATAACCCATATTGGGGGAATTATACCTCCACTCATTAACTTCCCATGAGCCTCCGAGTAGGGGACCCAAATCATACCGTTTAGATCTTGATAACATATCAGCCCAAAGCTAAAGGAAACTACAGGTGGGGAGTTCAGGGTAGTTTAGGGTTTAGGGTTATAGGGGCTTCGGGTTCCAGGGTTGTGGGCTTTATTAAATTAAAGGAAGGTACAGGTGGTGAGTTTAGGGTATATAGGGCTTCTATAAGGCTTCTATAAGGTATATAGACCTTCTATAAGGCTCCCTATAACGGTAACTACCCACCTGAAAATGTCCTAGACCCTAAACCCTAAACCCTGGAACCCAAGAACCCGAAAACCCTGAGCCCTAAACTAGTTCATGGTTGGGGTAGTATTAAAAATTTCAATGTATATTCCTTATTGGGTTTAAGTACCCTTAAAAATGTAAAATGTTACCCAACTAGGACGAAGTAAACCCCTTACTAAACCCTGGAACCCAAGAACCAAAGAGTTCGGCCGGGATGCCTTCCTCATCATCCGACTCGTCCGCTGGAAAAGCCGCAAGGAGACCGGCTGCCTCCTGGAGGCTTCTGTCTTCGGGGGCTGTACTTGGAGGTTAACCTTTGATTAAGGAGTATACCTTAACCTATAGGGGCCTTCGTACGATGAATTAAACGTATGTTCCCTAATTAAGGGCTGTTGGGTTCTCTGGGTACTTGGAGGTTCATGGGTGGTTATAAATAGGGCTATAAGGAGGAGAACTATAGCTATAAGCTATATTAGGGGACTTATAAGACCACTTATAAGTACCCATGAACCTCCAAGTAGGAGCTTAAGGGCGTAAAAGGTTTTCGACTTTTTGGGCTCGGGGTTTTGGGGATGTCGAGTCTAGGGTCTCTGGTTTGGAGTTTAGGAGTTTACTTGGAGGTTCATGGGTAGTTATAAGTAGGGTTATAAGTAGGCTAACTATAGTTATAATCTATATTAAGGGACTTATAACTCCACTTATAACTACCCATGAACCTCCAAGTAGGGCTTACCTAGTTATAAGTGGAGTTGTAAGCCCCCTAAGATAGGTTATACCTATAGTTACCCTACTTATAACCCTACCTATGACTACCCATGAACCTCCAAGTAGCAATCCTCGAAAAGCTAGGCTTTTGCACGGCCCAGGTCGCGGTTTTCACTGCAGGTTCTCAGGGCCTACCCATAGGCCCCATAGTAGTTCCTTTTTGGGGTTACCTTATAGGATTCTATATATGAATCCCCAAAAGGAACTACTTTAGGGCCTATGGGTAAACCCTAAACCCTAAACTCAGGGTTTTGGGGTTTTAGGGACTGAAATCTGCCTGTGGATGTCTCGGATGTGGGGGTTTATGAACGTTGAAACTCTTCCCCTAACAGATCCTAATTAAACCCTAAACCCTTAACAGAATAGCCGTAGCCCTCCCTTCGCTGCAGGAGAATGCGATCTCGCACAGTGCCTTCTCATCTCGCTGGCACTTCTGATATGTGGGTCGTAGCATGAGTATAAGTGGCAGTTGGCCAGGATAGAAATCCCGTGGAATCTGCTCGACTTTTTCACAGAACTTCCCGGCGACAAGGGTACAAAACAACGAGACTCCACTGAGAACCAGCGCGGCTGCAAGCCAGGCATACTGTCTGTAGATGGCGGGACTTCCTCTTGTATATTCCATTGCCGTTTGTTGATAGGCAGCTTCGTGCTCAGTGCGCCGTGTCGTTGCTGACGTCCGTTCGAATTGGTGTGAGGATACGCTTTGAAGGACAAAAAATGCCATGAGCTCGATTTGTATGATCAAACCGGCCAGGCCGTATGATCTGTTGTTGACAGAAGGAGGCGTGAATCTGCGGAGGGGGCGCTGCAGGGCTCTTGTTTGTCTCAATGATGCTTCCAAGATGCACTGGCGCTTCGCTAGGTTGTGCTTGTAGGGGTTAGGGTTGAGGGTCGAGGGTCTGGGCACCTTATTTGTTAGGGGGCTTTGAGAAGGGGATCTACGCCCATCAACTAGATCCAGGGTGCTACCCATGAACCTGCAAGTAAAGAATTGAAGCTCTCAGGCCTCTTTCGGTGTAGAGATACCTTTGGGTTATGACAGGTTTTGGGGTTGAGGATCCAAGGCTCAGCGTTGCCTCTGCGTACGAGCACGGTTCCTTCCTGGTTCCGAGAGTAACAAACGTTTAGAGCTTGTATTCCTTTTTGAGCTTATGCAGCCATAAGATAGTGTAGGTGCGACCTTTGTTCCCTAAAGTGTGGGTTCAGGACATAGCCGCTGAACCCCTCAGGGACTGAACGGGGATACTGGTAGTAAGTATGATATATATATATATATGTATCATTATCCTTCTATGTATCTCGAGGTCTAAGTCTATGTCTGAATCTATATCCATATCTACTCTATATATCTGTATCTGCAGCTATATCCACATCTATATCTACCGACCCCCCCCCCCCCCCCCCCC
>CAJNDV010025803.1:0-26304 GCA_905221635.1 Symbiodinium sp. CCMP2456 | reverse complement strand
GGGTTCCGGGTTTGGGGTCTAGGGTTTCGGGCTCTGCTGTTTGGGTACCCAAAATCTCAATGCCTTCCTGAACAAATAAATGCAGCTTAGAAAATCTGTAAAATCCTGTATGTTCAGGGAAGCCCCGACAACTTTTATACCCCTAAGAACCCTAAACTCTTGACAAAGCCATCAACCCCTGACTCACAAACCTTAAGCCCCACACAATCAAACCACAACTCTGAACAACGCATCCCTAAATTCCTGCAAAGAAAAATTCGGAACCCTGCCTCGTGGCTTGCGAAGCGCACGTAGCCCTGTTGCATGTGTTCAGGGTTGTTTTTTTGTCTTTGGGATTTGGTCTGTTAGTCTTTTTTTTTTTTTGGCTTTTTGGGGCTTAGGGTTTTGGGATGTTTTGGCGTCTTTTGGGTTTTTGGCTTTTTTGGTTGTGGGTCTCGGGTTCAAGCTTAGCTCTGAACAAGAGGGTCCAACACCGCCCAAGTGCAAAATAGACCTTTTCCTCCTGCAGGGCTTCGTTTTTGACTTCGGGTATCTTCCTGAACTACCGCAAAGGTGCAGGAACTTGCACACATACTCTATAAAATATGAGCAAACGATATTCCACTTGCTTTAAGGCCTCTCTAAAAAGATGCGACTGTCCGCCCGTTAAAGGTTCCTCCAGGTACACGGGTTCTATCAAATCGCAGATGAGACCTGCATACACTCACCTCACCAAAACCCTCAACACCCCCCGACTTCATCTACTTCAAACTCGGCAGACTCCTCTTGGGCCTTTGACCCTAAAAACCCTGAACCCTAAACCCTGAACGGGATCGCCCTAAGACTGCCAAAGAACGCCCCAGTGCCTTGGCGTTGAGCTTTCGCGTGCTCGGATCCTGGCCAAGGCTTAGGCTTCCTTCGCCACCGCACATCGGGGAGCCAGTGTGGGCAATACATTTTGGGGTGTAGAGAGTTTAGGTTCAGGGTTTAGGGGTTGAGGTTTAGGATCATAAAGACTACCACTCCGTAGGGTTCCGTAACCTAAGTATCTTTAAAAACATACCCCAACACCCCAATCCAATATTTAAGGGCTGTTGTCATCGTCGCCTGCATCTTATGTGAGCTTCAGTACACGCCACGCAAGGAGCATCGTTTCTCGACTCTTGGAGGTTCATGGATAGCTATATGGCTCCTTTAAGGGATCGATAAGAGGGTTCTATAAGGGGTCCTATAAGGGGTCATACTTGGAGGTTCATGGATAGTTATACGTGGAGTTATAAGTTCCCTAATATAAGTTATAACAATAGTTACCCTACTTAGAACCCTACTTATAACTACCCACGAACCTCCAAATAAACCCTACACCCTAAGCCCTAAACTCTAAACCCTAAACCCCCATAAACCCTAAACCCTTATAACCCTACTTATAACTTCCCATGAACCTCCAAGCTGGTTCGCCTCGTCGCCGGCCTGGGCTTGGTCGCTGGCCTAGGCCTGGTTGCTCTCGCCGCTGGGCTCGTCCCATGCAAGTCAATTCATGTCGGCGCCTTAATAATTTGAATAAGGTTTTGGGGGTTCCTTTTTATAACTATAGTATAACATACCCCCAAGCTTTATTCTAATTATTAAGGCCCCTACATTACTGATGCTGTGCTGGAGCATTCAGTAACCACGGCAGCACCTTCCAAAGCAACTCGCAGACGATCCACCCCAGCAAAAGCTTCGTCCAGGTCAATAAAATCGTCACCACCAAGGTACTCCTCGTAATGAACCAACTCTCTGCTTCCAGTCTTTCCAAAAGAAGCTGATATCCCTGAGGCTGTTAGAGTAAGCCTGGCTCGGGAAACGCTCCTGCCACTCAGAAAATGGGCGCTAGAGGCGCAGCTAAGTAATTGGAATCATACGGACAGTGGAAGGCAGTTGTAATGGTTGCTGCAAGTTGAGCCATACTCGCACGACCCATCCGAAGTGTAGCAAAGGCACCAACCCCTGATCACCGACAAGACTATCGACCCGAAACCCTAAACCCTGATCAACTTAAGCTTACAAGGAAAGCCACACACATATTTTGGGAGAAGCCATAACCCCAAAAAAGGAACAGCAGCAAGTAACCAAGAACTCCAAACATGTGAAGGTGCCTACTCGGGTCACCGACGGGTTCTACAAACGAGGATCCTTTTCCGAGATCTTGCTGTATGAGTGCTGTATTCGTTTGGGGCTCCCTGAAAGGGGCCATTTTTTCATAGAGCCCGCGAAGTTCAGAAGTTCTGAAGCCCATGAATTATCTGATATTCAGGGTTCCCCAAGTTAAGGTATAATGCCGGATAAGACGGTGTTGGAAGGTTGGGAAAACTAGCATTCGCTTGACGCGAAGTTCTCACGAGGAGGACCTGAACCCCAAACACTGGAGCCTCCTCGACAAGCAATCTCAAACTTCGAGGGCAGGGGGGACTTAGTAAGTAGCCAAAAACCCTACACCCCTAAACCCCTACATCCCTAAACCCAAAAACCCTACACCCCTGATTTGATAAACCCAAAAACCCCTGCACCCCTAAACCCTAAAACCCCTACACCCCCACACCCCTAAACCCAAAAACCCCTGCACCCCTAAACCCTAAATGCTAAACCTCTAAACCGCAAAACCCCTGCACCCCCAAACCCTAAACTCGAAAACCCTATACCCCTAAACCCAGAAACCCCTACACCCCTAAACCCGAACCCAAAAACCCTACACCCCTAATTCCTAAACCCAAAAATCCTACACCCCTAAACCCAAAAAACCCTGCACCCCTGAACCCTAAACGCTACACCCTTAAACCCCAAAACCCCTGCACCCCCAAACCCTAAACCCAAAAACCCTGCACCCTAAACCCCTAAACCCTACACCCCTCAACCCAAAAACCCTCGCCCCTAAACCCGAACCGAAACGCTAAAGCGCTTTTTTTGGTGGTGGGGGGGGGGGGCCTTGAAGAAGTGGATCTCCTCCGGCTGCCCAAAGCCTGCTGAAAATTAAAGGAAACGACAGGTGGGGAGTTTAGGATTTTTTTGTGGCTTCTCTAAGGCTTCTATAAGGTATATAGACCTTCTACCCTAAACCCTAAACCCTAAATCCTAAACCCTAAAAACGGTAACTACCACCCACCTGAACATGTCCTACATAAACGGCTCGTGGGACTGAGTAAGGTGGTAAGTACCCCAGTCGCTCGGAAAATGTTCGCTCTGGGGCTTCATGATACGATATATATATATATATATATATATTATATATATATTATATATATATATATATTATATATATATATATTATATATATATATATATATAATATAACCCCAGAATATTATTCTGCTTCTGCTTCTGCTCGGACTCCAGTGCCACAGGCCACGTGTTGTGGCGCGACGTGGCGCGTCCCAAAATTTACATGCTAGAATTCATGAGGTGAGACGTGGGTTTTACGCTCCAGAATTTGTGCGCGGTAGTGCGCTGGCCTTCGGTGCTGCGCAGGGACAAGTGGTCTGTGATCCACACAACCCAAGCATCAGTCGGCACAAAACCTCTGCTTAAGCACATAAGAGGATCCTCATCCGTGACTACTGGCGGTCTGCGTTCTGAAGCGGTGGGCTGTAAAGGCCCGAAGGCCTGAGGAGCTTTGACGGGCCGTCTATGCCCCTGAAAAATGCGCCAGTCTCCTTTGGCAATCTTGTCTGCTCGCTTCTTCGCGGGAGCCTCCAGCTCAAGAATTTGAGGGTAAGTGAGCGGAGGGTAAAGGTAGAGACAGCGAGACAAACAGGAAGCGGAGTACTTTAAATGCTGTTGTGTCTGCCTGACATCAGGGAAGACCTTGAGGCAAGCGGCGCAGGTGGTGCCCAAGGCATAGTGCCGAGCCGGTGCAAAAATGCGATGGGTCTTGGCAAGATGCACATGTAGGTGTTTCCTCAGCGGAAATGAAGCATGGCATAGGTAGCAAGAGTAGTCGCCGCCGCCATTGCTGTCAACTTGCGGAGGAACCGAGGCGGCACCAAGGCTGCGTTCATTAGCCCATTTGTCAAGGTCGGCATAAAAGGCTCGCTCAGAGGCACGTACTTGACGGCACCACCACATGGGATCTGAATCGTAAGCCTCAAACAGAGAGAGCACGGGATGGCTGGCATGGAGGACATTGCGCACTGTGGGCACATACATCGCAACATGATCAATATCCCCTCGGACCTGTTTCAGCCACGAAGATGCTGGGTGCATAATCCAATGGTCCCAGAGCAAGGCAATCAATGCGCGGGGGCCGTGCAAGAAGAGGCGGCGCATGAAGCTGGCTCTGGCCTTTGCAAGCGCAAGCGGTGGCGAGAGCGCATGTGCCTCTCGTAAGATCCTGAAGCTGTGTAGCTGCATGCATGAGGCACGACGGTGAAACAATGAGCGCCAAAGTGTAAGGTAGTGCTGCTCCCAAACACGCACATGACAGGCAGCAGTGAGAAGCATGGCAGCAGCAGAATGCGCAAACTTCGAAATGACCAGAGAACGAAGCAGGTATGCGCGGGTGCTGACCGGAAACTCACGTGCACCAAAAAGTTTACGCCGCAACGGCTTGAGTGTGCCGGCAGCTTGCGAGTACCTGTAGTGTAAGTCGGGCACTGGGGTGCCAGTGGAAGTAATGATTCCACCTAAGTGCCGGTATGACTCGACTACTGGCACGCAGTAGGATGCACCGGTAATGTCATTGCTGAGGCTGAGCTGAGGCTGGGAATCTTCGTCGGCAGTGAAAAGATGTCTGCCTTGATGGATGACAGTTGGGGGAAATAACGCAGCAGTTTTATCCCTCCCAAATTTGATGGTCATGCCTGCAGCAGTGGCGAGATCGACAATTGTCCCAATGGTAGCCGCTGTTCGCTCCAACAGACCCACAGCACTGGAACCAGTCTGGGGCGCAACGAAATCATCTGCCCATGCTGGGAACCCAAGGGAGACAGGTCCAATGTCTTCGGCACCAGCAGGCCGGACCGGGGCGACGGGCAAATCTGGCAGCAGATCTTTCTCGTGCAGACGAGCCTGAACTGAGTGAACAAGTGCCGAGAGAGTAAACCCAAAGAGCAAGTCAGCCGTTGGGTCGCCGGGCCTGGAGCCTCGCCGCGTAACGGTGAGTTCTGGAAAGCCTGTAAGTCGGAACCATGTTCCGCGAAAAAGGTCCTGCACAACAGCGGTGGCATGTGAGGAGGCACCAAGGTCCGGGAGTTGGGCAACGTGCCTGAGGTGGTCTCGAAGCTCATGGATGGCTGCTTCAGGCAATTTTAGACAGTGCAACAGCTTCAAGAGCTCTCGGTCGCTGTCCGAACTCGGAACAATAGTCTGTCGTAAAACCTGGTAGAACGCGGCCTGAAGGTCGAAAAACGTGAGAGAGGCATAAGAGCCTCGCCCTTGACAAAGAGCATAAAAGGTTTTGACCGCAAGTGCAACGCCTTCAATGCCCTGGCCTTGGGCAATGCCAGCCTGGAAACTGTACTGATTCTGCAGCAGGAGAGGTTTGAGTGCCTCTCGTAGGCAGCGATGGTAAAGCTTGCCTGGTACTGATGACACGAGGATGGACCTGTATGCTTCGCAAGACAAAACCTGTCCTGCCTTTTTGGCAAGGCAAAAGAGCTCGCCTCCTCGGAAGGTGATTGGCTCGCGCACCTTCAAGCTGGACTTGAGCAACACTGGCAGGAGTTGACGAGCGACAATCGGAACATCAAGCTGCAAAAGTTCGGCAGTGACTCCATCTGGGCCGGCAGCGCGGGCTGTGCGGGCTGCAAGGACATGTTTTTCGAGGGCTGGGAGGGTGGGCAAAAGGCTGATGTCAAGTTCCCTAGCCTGAATACTGCACTGTTGAAAAGCCTGGACATAGCCTTGGTCGTCAACGGCGAAGCCTGCTTCCTGCGCTGCAAAGTGTGCGCGCCAGGCTTCAGCGCGCTCAGCTGTGCTTTGGGCAAGAGTACCATTCGGCAGTCGGAGCGATGGAAGAGGCGCGATGTTTTGCCTACGAGCTGGCTTAGCGGCAGGAAAAGCTCGCCGAAGTGTCTTGTAAAGGGACTTGGCATCTCCTAGACCTCCACTTGCAATTTCGGCGGTGAGTTGCTCGAGGTAGGCTGCGCGATCGAGTACGACAGAGCGCCGAAGAAATCGGGTGGCTCTCGCATAATTGGCCCAAGCTGTCGCCTCCTCGAGATCAATTTCTCGGAGCCACCTGTCAGCTACAGCAAGCTGGCTTGGACCGAAGGTAAGGCCACGCATGTTGGTAAGAAGGGCTGCAAACGCGATGAGCAACCTCCTATGACAAAGTTCTTTGTGGCTAGCTTTGAGCCTGGCCCGAAGAAGCTTTCTTTCATCGACTATGCACCTGGTGGTTTCAGAGAGATAGGGCTGACGGGGAATGACTCGCTCTCCCGGGTCGAGCTCTTGTGCAACTTGTCCCCACGCCTGAACGAGTGCATGGTAGTGGTGGTCAACTGGAGCACTCCACGGGGTAACAGGAACAACCTGGGTGAGGAGCTGGCTGGCTCGGTGTCCTCGGGCTCTGCGGTCAGAGCGGAGGGCATGTTTCTTTGCTACCTGGTAGGTGGTCCCCGGTAGATGCCGCGTATAACAGCAGTGCAAGTGGACCGGGATGTGATCATCACGGTATTGTAGCAGCTCGATATCGGGCATGACCTTGGAGGTGATGGTAGCAATTTGCCATGTCCTCGGAATGACAACATAGTCGATCCTGGAACAGGATCCTACAGGTGAGAACCATGTAGCATGTGGACCGCTGTGCCATTGCTGCCAGGTGGACGGCACCAAGGCATCAATTTTCGTGAGAAACTCATGGAACAACTCGCCAGCGGAGCCCTCTTCTTCTGCTCCGCAATCACCGACATGATCCGAGACTATGCTGCCAAGTTTGGCATTGGCATCGCAGAGGATGACGTAATCAGTGCCCTCGGGACGGGCAAGTAATTCTTTAGCCCGTTCGTCCCAGTAGTGACGAATCTCGTCAAGGGGAGCAGAGGAGGCTGAGGGGGCATGAAGGACCTGGACGTGTAGTCGGGTCCGATGAGTCTGGATGTGTGCAGTGATGTGTCGTGGCGAAGTCCCGACAACAGTGACATCACGGGAAGTGATGTAAATCGCCTCCCCAGAGATTGTACATATGGGGCGGGCTTTGGCGATCCACAATGAGCAGCCACACATGCCGCGGGGTGTGGCAGCTGAGTTGTAAATCAGGTAGTCGCTATCTGGTTGAGTCTCGGAAGCAGGGAGCCTGGTTTCTTGAAGCCCGATGAAGAGCGGGGCTGCTACTTCGATAGACTGTTTAAGCAGGTGCTTGCGTCCGACCACGCACAGGCCAACTTGATCGGGAGCCTTGCCCTGCTTCTTATCTCTGAGAGTGAGCACATTGACGGTAACACAGGAGAGCTCAAAGACAGCTTCCCCAGCAACACGGCTGACTTGTGCAATGCCATGGGCCGGAGCCTCAACTGCCTGTGGAGCTGAACCATGTGCTGCGGCAACCTCAACATCGAAGCAATAAAGTCTCGGGATGTCAATCTGGCCTGGCACGGTTGCCCAAGCCCAGTCGACAAGCGGGTGTGCTGCAAGCAAAGCTGGCCAAGCCGGTAAGCAACGGTCATGTGCGGAGCAAGGTGAGCGGCGTGCGAGCTTCGCAAGTGCGTCGCAGAGCTCGTTGCCAATATGACCACTGTGTCCTGGGACATGGGCATGTGCAACAGGTCGCCTGGCATTGACGTACTGTCTAAGTGCGACAGAGAAGCTAGCTAGTGCAGTGTAGTGTTGGGGGGTTGATCCGCGGACGGGCCTTGCTTTGCCAAAAGCACCATGGCCTGCGCTAACAGCGTCATATAGGAAATGCACTGGGGCTGCAACGTCCAACAGATGCTGCGCCGCCCATGAAAGGGCCCAGCAGATGGCAAGTAGTTCTGCCGTCAGCGCATCCTCTAGGACTTCTCCTAGGTGGAAGGGGGTATGTGGAGGCGCAGACTGAGCAGAGGCGTGGCCAACGAGAAAGTGCTTGTCCTGTGCGACAGCGAAAACTGCGAAGGCCCATGCACAGGGAGCAATGGTAGCAGTGTCTGTGACGGCTGAGCCATCTGTATAGACCTCCAGCCTGTCTGGGGCAGGGCAGCCTGAACGGCACCATACAGGGATGTTCAGGATGGCAGTGCGAATACTCTTGAAAAGCTGTGACTTGTCGGACATCGGAGTCCAGCCAGTCGTGGTCTTCCGGTGGAAGAAGGTGTGGCAGGTGCTGATGCAAGTGCAGCACAGAACGCTGGTGTGTAGAAAGCGGAAGGAGGTCCGCAAGCGCGAGAGGCGTGGGAGGGTCCACGGGCATAGCAGGAAAGGCATTGTTGTGTTCAACAATGACTTCAAGCGTAGCACGAACGTCCAGGAATGCTTGACCACGTTCGTTCCGGACGCTCTCCTCAAGAAGAGTGAATAGAGTTAGTCTCTCTCCTGCGTCTGAATCCGCCAGGCTGACAGAATCGTCATCATCATCGGCTTCTCCTTTGGACAAAAGGAAAGTAGCAGCTGGCTGGGCTGGCTGGTCCCCACCAGCAGTGGCACGAGGTGCCCGACAAGGCGTAGGGAGGAGCCTGGCTGGCAGAACAGGGTTATTGACAGCGGCGTCGATGGAGCTCACACAGCAGCTTGGTCGTTTGGTAGGGTCGCAGCAGGCAATTCCGATCTGCATGGCATCGGCCCCAAGTGGGTAGTGGGAACAGGAGTGAAGAGCCAAAATGACTGCAACCGCCTGTGTGAACATCCGATTGGCTCCCCAGACGTGGAGGCTGCCAAGGAGGAAAAGATACTCTCCAGCAAAGGCAAGGCCAAGCCCAAGCAGAAGACCCGGCAGACCTAGCCTGAGCATACGTTGAAGAGCGTACGAGCAAACATACTGTTTGCTGTTGCATGTAGAAGGCTGTCGATGCGTGTACCTGGCGCGGTTGGGAGCATGGTCAGGAACGGCAAGGGTGGCAGAACCGGAGGTAGCCTGAACAGAATTCCCGCTGGCTTGTTCATGCTGGTCGGGGCTTGCGGGGAGCCAAGCGGCTGTAGGGTCCCAAACATCGGTGGGACCGCCGTCTCTGCAAAGGGAGGCTCGAATGATTTGGCCAGGCTCAAGCCAGAGCCAGGTCCAATGGGATTGGCATCCTGAGAAGGAAAGGCACCACCCAAACGGGGCAAGGTGCTGGAGCCCGTCGCGCAAAGAGCACAAATCCAGCCAACCGTCGACAGCAACTAACCTGAGCCAACCTGACAGGAGTGGTCGACAATCAAGAAGCCCAACTATGCAGTCGGCTGGGCAAGTCCCCGCAGCGACAACGGATCGGCAAGGCCAACCTTGAGGCGCGGCGTCCGAAAGCCGCGGCTGAGAGGGGCTGAGGGCAAGACTGCCAGCATGCAGCTGGAATGCACGCGCAACATCGTCTTTGTAACGCGTGGCACGGCCTGGTAGCATCTCAAAGACACCATACCTGTAATCAGTGACAACACAACAGCAATCATGGGAAGGTGGACAAATATCCGGCGGGTGTTGTGGCCATGTTTCGGGCGTCCAAAGCATATCCGCGAGCAGTGAAACCTGGGTGAGGCAGGGAACATACCCGAAGTAAAGGCAATCACCCGAACGGATGTGAATCTCTTGCCCATCGAGAAGCGGTTGCATTCTGTCCACACCAAAAATAAAGCACGTGGAATCAAGTGCTAACCCAGCAAGGTCAAGGAGAATATACCTGTCTGCTTGTGAGGGAGACCTGGTGGCGAAAAGTCGCCCATCAATACTTCGCAGATCTAGGCAGATGACAGTGTGTCCTGACCATTCGGGTTGCATGAGGAATGTTGCCCAACCAGGGTCCGGCTGTGGGGTAGCTGGCATGAGTATGGGCATAAGCTCCTTGCGGTCCGGATTCCTAGATGCATTGACAGCGTCTGCAAGTTCGAGCACTGTCATAGGAGACTCTACCGCAAGGACACATTGCTCAGGCACATAATCCGGTGCCAATAGCACAACCTGCACCTGACCTCGGGAAGTTGGCTGCACTGTGTCAAGGACGCTGACGGCACTTGACTCGGCTGCTCCCGGACTAGCTTGTACACGGTTGGCAGAAACAGTGATAGGCAGAGCCTCGTCTGCCCCTGCCGCAGGAGCAGCACGCAACCCAGCGGGGAAAACTCCACAAGACCAGCTTGAAAGACCATGCCCAGCAATGGAAAGTTGTTCCAGGAGGACAGAGGTGTCAGACTGCCTGCTCTCGGGTAGAGCGTCTCGGAAAGGGGCAGGCTGCCACATGACTACTCGACTGTAGAACACACGCAGGAAAGTATCCTGTGGAGCATGGTCGGAGCTGATGGAAGAGGCTGTACTGGGCCGAACTTGAAGGCAGGGCACAGCAAGAGCATCGGAAGTGCCGCCTGTTGTGGCTCGCGGAGTGCGGCTCCGATTACGGGAGCTTTGTGCACGGTTTGCAGTACGATGTCGTGGGGCAGGCCGGTCCTCAGGCGGGGGGCCATCTGCAGAGCCAGCATCCGAATCAGTCCAAGGACGGTCATCATCGGAGGAGTCGTTGTCACCTTGGGTTCCTCCTGGGAAAAAATCTTGTACATAATCGACGGTGAGGACAATGCCATCGTGTAGCATGAAGACAGCATCGGCTCCTCGATGCTCGACGGGAGCACCAATGATGGAAACGATATGTCCTGTCGGGCACCGTCCTTGGAAACGATCAACAAGCGTTTGAACCCGGAGGAACGCAGCTGCAGTTGTCAACCAGACAAAAGTTTGGAGGATCCTTCTGCAGTCGAGCACGACAATGTAAGGACGTCTACGGTCCTCAGAACCTGTGGCTGGAGGAAGCCTCTCAAACCTCTGCGTGGCCACAATGACCCCACTAGTGAGGAAACCCCTAGGGAAACCGTCAATGATCCTAGGGGAAGTGGACTTGAGGACGAGCTGGCTAGGGTCGATGTCGAGGGAATGTGCGAGGTCCTCACGAAAGTGTGCTCCACGCCCTGTATCGACGGTAAAGCGGCGGGGCGCACCATCAGTAAGGACGAGAAAGTGCTGTCCTGGCACTGAATCTGGCCCAAGAACATCAGCTTCTGGGTTCCAGCCATCGCGGTCTAATAGTTGCACATCTAGTGTGCCGGTGGCAGGGGCACCACTGCCTGCAGGAAGAAAAGTGACGAGCATGCCGGTCGTGACTGGTATTTGCTGTCCGTGGCCAAGGGGCGTAGCAAGCCCATGAACAAAGACGTCAACCCCAGTGCCGGCAAGAAGTCCGGCAGCTTGAATCAAAGCCTCCCTGCTAAGCTGTGGGGGTACGACACAGGTAAAAACGGTGCTGTCGAGGCGGCGGCAATCACAGAAGATTGTTACTTGGTCTGTGAGCCAATCAGGCGTGGCCACAAAAATGGCAATTTCTGTTGCAGGTTGTGGCACAACCGGGACAATCTGCTGGAAGAAGACGGCCAGATCGCTTCTCCGAACCTGTGTGACTTCCGCAACCGCCTGTTCCACACTACAGGGGATGCTTAGTTGGAGGCGATAGATCTCTGGTGCAAACTCAGGGCAATACACGAATGCAAGGACGGTCTGAGCAGACTCCCCTGTGCCGACAGGGACGGGGGGTGCTGTAGGCATTGGCACATCAGACTCATCATCGGGAGCAGTTACAGTAGCACTGGCTGGTACACCGATGTCGGCCGGAGCACTTGGGGTGCCAAAACAAGGAGTACCAGGAGAGGCTGCGACGTCACCAATGCCAAGGTTCCAGCTATGACCTGCAGGCAATGTGGTATCGAGCGGGGCTGGTGCAACTGCTGCATGGCCTGCAGCTGAGATTGTGGGCAAATCCCAGGGCGGAATGGGAGTGTCAGAATCCCCTATGATCCCTTCTCCACCTGCAGCTGAATCGTAGGAGGAAGGTTCTTGGTCAAACCCTTCCTCATCGGAATCATCAGTGGCATTGGCTGCATCTTCTGCAAAGAAGATAAGGGTGGTGTTAGGAGTAATTTTTATGAGGTCTCCTTTCCGTTTGCCCCCTAGAATGCCGACCTGGTATGCCGGGGGCAATGCAATGCCAAAACTGGTGGCGAGACTGGGCACATGCAGTAAGGGGACAAACGTATGAAGCACTTGGGGCTTATGGCCAAGAGGACGCAAATCACAAAGTGTGAAACATTCGAGTCGTGTGCTGGCCTCCCGCAAAGTGATGCCTGACTGTATGTCTTTGATGGCAAGAAGGAACGCACAAGGATTCCCCTGTGTGTCGAGATCCTGCATCGGAAAGGCACATGCAGTGATCCTGGTGGGATCGATGCGCAAGCTATCACAAGCGTGTTCCAGGATGGTAAGGCCTGGATTCTGGCAACTTAGGCAGTACCTCTGTGAACGATACAAGACGCAAAGGGCATCTGGTGTTTCTGCCGGGCGAAAGTGCTGAATGGGCCCCCATACTGCTTCTGATTGGAAGAGTGTCTCGGTGCGGTGGCGCGGGCCAACCGATTCCCCAGAAGCAACGACAGTGATGACTTCGCCATCCGTAAGGACAACCTCAGCAACCTCTGGCCACGGCCGGTGCCTACAACCAACAAAGAAGCAGAGTGAGGCCCTTGCTTGTGCACTAAGTGGTTGCACGAAGTCGAGAATGTCTGAGTGGGAAAGCCGTTTGGGCAAGACCGTTGCAAAGTACTTGCCACCGACCTTCGACAGGTCGATGATGATTGCTGCATGGCCGTCATGATCACCTCGAATGTGGCAAGAAAACTGCATGACTGAAAGGCAATCTGAGTACGGCTGGGGATGGAGAGGGACTATCATGTTGCAAAAGGGGGCGTGTCCGCTGAGTGCTCGTCGCCTCAGGCGATCGAAGACATCGTGACTTGCATCAGAAGAACGCACAAACATCGCCAACGACTTGGGTCGGTAGTGTGGCGAGAAGATGTGCACGCCGAGCCATCGTCCCTCAGCCGTAATGGATCCAGTAGGGGGTTCCCATGGCAGGACTCCTTCGTAGATGGGCGGGTCCGAAGGCCTTTCATGACTGCCATCTAACCACGGTATGGTAACCTGACAGCTGCCGATGTGAGCATCGAGGGTAATGGGCGGTAGTTCGTCGGGTCTAAGTCTGCGACTCGGGTCCGGGCCAGCGACCTCAGACCGGGTCATAGCATTGGCAACAGGTGAGTAGACCCAGAATGAACAAGCCAAGGCAGTGGGGCTGTGGACTGCTATAGGGACATTGAAGGTGTGGAGCAGAAACGCAAAGAGCATATATCCATAGCCACCACAACTGGAGCGAGGACGCTGCAGTCGGGCCTTGATGCGCGTAGCACGCACTGGCTTCCAATCCAGCACCGGTGTGCTGGTGGTGATACCTCCAAGGCACCTGACAAGTTCCCTTGACGCTCCCCTGCACATAAACACACATGGCTGCCTAAATGAGAAAACTCGCAGCCGAAGTGGTCCAACCATGACCCCGACCAGCGCAAGGAAAACAATGGCAAGAGCGCTGCGGCACAGAGGCACCAAAAGGCAAGCGGAGGTAGCGAGCAGCCACTCTATGAGGATGTGGTCGGCAATGGCGGTGCCGTCGTCCCTGAGCCACCGATACGACTGTTCGGCGCGACCGCCATGCAAAGACCCGGGTGGTGGCTGCATTGCAGCACTGCACATGTCCGAAAGGACAAAGAAGCAGGCAAAATCTGACCCATCAAGGGCAGAGGTGGCAATGAAATTAGCTGGGCTTGCTTCAGTGCCCAACGAAGAGACAACGAAGGAACAAGGACTAGGTCGTGGTGACAGGGCCGCTACCCCAGAGCCGCCGATGTAGCTGTTTGGCGCTCCTGTCCGAAAAAACAACCTATCCTGAATCCAAGTGCAAAAAGCATTTGCAGGGAAAAGAGGGAATGGATACCCCCGGCGAGGACCACCAGACCTGCCAAAAAACCCATATAGCAGGAATGGGGTCGAGGAAGACAAATCGGCGAAGCCATCAGGACTGTCACACTGTGAAGGGTTTGTCACATCATGTACAAAATCGGAGCGTAAACCCACAAAACTGCAGTCCTCTACCTGTCCGAAACTGTACAGACTACTGTACATGTCGGGCTCTCTCAAGGAAGGCAGCAGACAGCAACGTGTGAGGGAGCCAAGTGCATAAAGTCCGAGGAAACTGGAGGGCCAGTGACTTTTCAGCAATCCCCGAGTGCAAGAAAAGTCGAAAGGCACTGCGTCCCGCGGATGAGCACTGGCATGCCCCACACTATGCCGCCGCTGCCTTGAAATCACTCCATTTTGCCAAGTCCGGGGCTGGGGTGAGCCTGAAGTAACTCCTCGCTCTCGTCCGGATCGTCCTCGACAAGGGAAGTCGCGGCTAGCTCGGCTGTGGCAGCAAGGGCGGGACCAGGTCTTCCGAAAGGATTCAATGCCTTTCTCCTGGCCTCGATCTTTTCCGAAAGACTGGTACTGATACTGGGAGGTGCCGGCGAAGTCTTGGAGGTTGTCTTGATACCCAAGCGCGGTCCCGCAGTTCGGGGTGTGCGGCGGCTCGCCTCGAGGGCCGCAGCTTCGGCAGCTTCTAGAGCTGCCGCTGTTCCTTCCGGTGCTGGACTGGCGATGGGCGCGACTCCAGTTGCGCTGACATACGGATCGCTCCTGGCAGTTGGCGTGGTCAGCGGCACTGCTGCAGCTGGATGGGAAGGGGTCGGAGTCCTCGGCATCGCCTGTGTACTCCGGAGCGGCGTAACTGGGGGAGGCTCCTGTGTCTCTTCGAGTGCCCTGCGGAGAACTCCATCCAGCTCTTGGTCCTGCTCTGCATCCCAGGACGCTCGAAGCTCCTCCCAGGCCATGCTGTCCTCCTCCATGGGAGTTGGGCCGCGTTCGACCGTAACTGGTAACGCTGCCTGTCGGATGAGCTTCCTCGCAGAAGCTTGTGCTTCCCGGGCTTCTGCGACCTCCTTGTCTTGTTTGGCCATGGCCTGCTCGAAGCGGCGCTTTTCTTTCAGCCAAGAATCCTTCATGTTTTCCAAGTACTTCTCCCACTGGGCCTTCAGCTGCTCTCTGGCAGCACACGCTTTTGCGGTTCTGCCCTCGGCTTTGCGAGCGGTGTTCAGCATGGACTGAAGGTTGTTGAGAAGAAGTATCTCTCCACCATCGTGGCCTGCCGCTGCAAGCTCCTTCGGTGCGATTTCCCTTCCACGTAAGGGCAGCTGTACTGTCTGAGCATCGAAGGCAGGAAAAGCCTCGCTGGCTTGAGCGCTCCTGTAGCTTCCCGGCCCATTGGGCTTCCATGGCGCCTTGGGTGAGGCCGTAGACCATGAACCACGCCACAACTGAGCATTGTTGGCCCAGTTTTCGCCCCATTTCTTGCCTCTGCCCATGTGGCGTAGTCTATCACGAAACTCCGCAGTCAGTGAGTGATGCCGTTTGAGGCAGGTAGCTTGCCGCAAGGTCGGCCGCAAGCCAGAGCGAAGTCTGGATCGGCCTCGTGAGCGAAGGGCGCGCTGATGGCGGTGCCAAGGAGGTGAATGCGTACCGATATTGGCAGCAAAACGAACCCAACAGGGTTCTGGGGCGATCGATATTCCGGAGCTGGACCGGCGATTCGAGCCCTCCAGAATATTATTGGTAATTATTTAGGCCCCTATATTAGAAGTGAGACTTTAGGCAGGGTTTGGGGCTTTCAGGCTTAGGGTTCAGGGTCCGAGAAGGGCATGGGGCCTTTGGGTTTAGAAGCCCCAAAGTTGCAAACCCAATAGCCTCACTCCTGAAGAGTTATGTCCAGCACTACTTGTCCTTCATCCGGTTTCCAACTTTTTGGGGTTTACCCTCGAGTTTTGGGCTCAGGGCTTTGGAAGGATTTGGAGCACAATTCGAGGGCGGTTTCGGCCCTTGCGGTGGCTAGGTACCCAGAGAACCCAATACCCCTTGCTTGGGGAATATACCTTAAAGCATCACATGAAGGCCCCTATAATTTAAGGTATATACCCTAAACCCTAAACCCTAAACCCTAAACCCTAATATATTCCTTAATTCAGGGATATTGGGTTCTCTGGGTACTCTGAACCTCCAAGCTCCAGAACGGCGGCCAACAGCAATCGACATGGGTTAGGGGGTTTAGGTTTAGGGTTTAGGGTTTAGGGTTTAGGGTTTAGGCCGTGAGGGTTTTGGGTTTAAGAGCTCAGGGCTTTAAGGGTGTAGGGCTTTGAGGATTAAGTGTTTAGAGCTTGTTTAGGTGTTGGGTTTTAGAGCTCAGGGCTTTAAGGGCTTAGGGGTGTAAGGATTAAGGGTTTAGAGCTTGTTTAAGGCTTTGCGGTTCAGGGTTGAGGGAGAAACTGCCTCGAAGCCAGTCGCGCAACTGCGGCTCCGTGTAGTCCTCTCGACCATGTAGACCCTAAACCCTAAACCCTAAACCCTAAACCCTAAAACCCTAAACCCTAAACCCTAAACCTTAAACCCAGAAGGCTTGGGGCATAGGGTCTCGCGGAAGCTCGGATTCTTTCGGCGACCCTTATAGCAAGGCTCGTACCAGTCATCATGGACCCTAAACCCTTCTGAAGCCCCCATGACAAACCCTAAACCCTAAACCCTAAACCCTAAACCCTAAAATGACAAACCCTAAATGGCACGAAACCCTAAACATTTCAGACAAACTGAACCCGAGGCCCCGGGCCCATGAACCTTTGAACTTAATTTGGGGTTTAGGGTTCAGGGTTTAGGGACCCTAACCTAAGAAATTCCTAAACCCTAAAAACTCCAGAAGAAGCCTCTGCAACCCTAAACCCAAAACTCTGAACTTTAACCCTAAACCCTGAACCCAAAATTATGAACCACAAAACCCCTAGAATAGACTCCTTGAGTGGCGCTTTCAAGACATCGATGGACACCCAAAAGAGTTCAAACCTTAAGGCTCGGGTTTAGGGTTTAGGGTTTAGGGTTTAGGGCTTAGGGTTTAGGGTTTAGGTTTTAGGGTTGACTTGAGCCCAAAACCCCAAACCTCGAGAAGAAATCCCGAAAAGCCCATTCAGAGCCCTACGAAACCCAGAGGATTTCAACCCAAGGTAGGCTAAAACCCGGATAGAACCCCTTCGGAGACCCCACATAAAACCCCGTTGAATATATTCAGGCCGCTGCCCCCTACCCTAAGCCCCAACCCCTAACCTCTAGATACAACCCATCTAGAACCCTGATACTGTTGATGGACAAAATCCTGCATGACCTTAAGGACCTTAAACTATGGGAATTATGGTATATTCCTTATAATGGGTAATGCAGGATTTTGTCCATCAACAGTAGTAGCCCTAGAACCTTCAAAAGAACCTCATGACTGAGACGCGAAGTGGCAGAATGGAGCTTCGCTCGGCTTTTGCCGCGCTTTGCCGACGGTCGCTGCTGAGATCGGCTGGGCAGCATAAGGCTGGGTTGAAGGTTTGGGCTTCATGGTCTAGGGCTTCGGGTTTAGGGTTTTGGGGTTTAGTTTTCGGGTTTAGGGTTTCGGGTTTAAGGTTGCGGGTTCAGGGCTTTGGGGTTTAGGGTTTCGGGTTTAGGGCTTCGGGTTTAGGGTTTTGGGGTTTAGGGTTTCGGGCTTTAGGGTTTAGGGTTTCGGGTTTCGGGTTTAGGGTTTCGGGTCCAGGGCTTTAGGGTTTAGGGTTTTGGCTTTAGGGCTTCGGGGTTAGGGTTTCGGGTTTAGGGTTCCGGGTTTAGCGTTTTGGGGTTTAGGGAAGCATGCTTTTGTATAAGTGCCGCTGTAAGGCTTGAAAAACACGTTAAAGGCTGCTTGGGAGGCTGATAAGACCTTCTCAAGGCTTTGGGTTTAGGGTTTGTCTACTTGGAGGTTCATGGGTAATTATAAGTGGAGTAAGTCCCCTAATAGAGGTTATAACTATAGTTAGCCTACTTATAACCCTACTTATAACTACCCATGAACCTCCAAGTAAGGTCTCGCCAGGGTAGTAAAAGTTTAGGACCCAGGGAATGGTTCCGAACATAAGACACCTTCTACCCAAAGGGTCAGATGACACAATGTAGTAAGTAGGGCCATAGGTGCCATATGTTGGGTATTGCAGGCAGGTACAGTGACGGGTACCTTACTTGCAACGCCGGTGAGAAGCCTTTCTCGGGAAAAAAGCAACCAAACTCTTATAGATTTCTCTACAGCCCTATTGTAAAGCCCCATAATAAGCTAAAGGGTTTTTTCAAGGGTTTGCAGGACAAAAACACGTCGGGAGCTCGTCACTTGAAGTCAATCTCGGCGAAAACCGGGATGTGATCTGACGGAAACCTCAGTGATTTGATTGGAAGAGGGTGCTTTTGTGGGTTACTGTCAGTGTTCCATACAGGGCTGATGTGGTTCAATGTACTTGGAGGTTCATGGGTGGTTATAAGTCGGGTTATAAGTAGGGTAACTGTAGTTATAACCTACATTAGGGGAGTTATAACTCCACTTATAACTACCCATGAACCTCCAAGTAGGTGCCTTCCGTATCCAGGGTTGGGGTGGGCATTGCTTCACTAGGCTTGTGTAGGGGCCCAGTATTCTGAACCCCTAAACCCTAAACCCTAAACCCTAAACCCGAAACCTCAATATTCAGAACCCCTAAACCCTAAACCCTAAACCTCAATATTCAGAACAGGGTTCCTTTGAGGGTTTCTGGGGTTTACTCCCCCCTCGTAGCCGGGCCCATCCTGGGTTCTTGACAAGGAGCCGTACCTGGGCCTCTCTCTCTCTCTCTCTCTCTCTCTCTCTTTAGGGTTTAGGGTTTAGGGTTTAGGGTTTAGGGTTTAGGGCTTTTCTCTCTCTCTCTCTCTCCCCCTCTCCCTCTCTCCCTCTCCCTCTCTCCCTCTCGCTCCCCCCGCAGATAGATAGATAGATAGATAGATAGATAGATAAGGTAGAGAAGTATAATCATAAGCTTATGGCTTATGTATCTATACCTATATATACATTGTATATATATATATATGTATGTACGTATGGGTGTATATATTTATATACACATACATACTGCTATGTTAACAAGGACCCAGATCAGCATCCCGATCCTCCACGCCAAGCGAGAGCGAGTCCCAGCCAGAGTATTGCGGATGGAGCGGAGCTCTCAACAAATGAAACTTGACGATTGGGGGTTAGGACCCTCTCAACAAGGTCCCTTTCCGGAGAGCCATAAGTAGGGTTAAGAATTGTCCCCTTTGAGGGGTCTCTCTAATACTACCCAGGAACGATGGGTTCCGAGCCTGGCCATGAGCTTTAGCGTGAACCCCAATCTTCCAGCTGCTTGGAAGTGGAAGCATGTATGTAGGGGCCTTAATATTAGAATAGGGTTTGGGGGTATACTATACTATAATTATGATAAGGAGCCCCCCAAAACCCTATTCTAATTAGTAAGGGCCCTACATTAGTGGTTCACAGCATCTTGGAGGCTTAATACCGAAGCACCCAAGAAGGCTAACACCTCGACCCAACGCGCTCTTCGGACATCTTTGGGAGCTAGGATTCGGGGGACCCTTGGGGATATAGACCGACGGTTTAGGGTTTAGGGTTTGGGGTTTAGGGTTTAGGGTTTAGGGTTTAGGGATATAGACCCTCTCCATAAGGTCCCTTTTAAGAGAGCCAAAAGTAGGGTTCAGAAGGGGTACCCTTTCAGGGGTACCCCTGATAATACTACCTATCTTGACATCGGCTCGAACCGGTCCTTCTGAGGGAGGGCAGTGAGTTCAGATGTTGAGCCCTGGAATAGCACCTTCGACTGCCAACGCCTAATTAGAATGGGGTTTTGAAATTTTGGGGGATGCGTATTAGAATTATAGCATAAGATACCCCCCAAACCCTACTCTGATAAATAAGGCCCCTAAATTACGCCCCAACATCCAGCAGCCAAATGCCCTGGAAGCCTCTTGCCAGAGCTGCGCAAGTTGGATGACAAGGCGCTCCGGTGAGGGCAGTGCGGTGTGCCGCCGTAGCGCCTTCTCAAGAAAGCTGTACTTGGAGTTCATCGGTAGTTATAAGTGGATTTATAAGTCCCCGAATATAGGTTATAACTATAGATAGCCTACCTATAACCCTACTTATAACTACCCATGAACCTTCAAGTAAGGGACACGGTTTCGCAGGAAACACAACGTGGGTCTTGAAGGCTTTGGCTCTAACTCACCAACATGCTTAGCCCCAGCCTTGAATCCTACTTTGGATGTGTTTCCGGCCTGGGCCTCATCAACAAACCCTGGAAACACCGTGGAATTGTCGAGAGGAGCATCCTCTGACGGAGTAAAACGCCGCGCGGGCCGTTTGGGGCGCCAGCTGTTGAGTTGTCCTACTTGGAGGTTCATGGGTAGTTATAAGTGGAGTTATAAGTCCCCAATATAGGTTATAACTTTAGTTACCCCACCTATAACCCTACTTTTAACTAGCCATGAACCTCCAAGTAGAGTCCTAGAGTTTGGTATTTTCCAAGGCAAAGTGGAACCTCTGACTTGGTGGTTTAGGGCTTCGGGGTTGTAGGGTTTAGGGTTTAGGGGCTGCCCAAATGTAGGGGCCTTTACAATTTTCAATAGGGTTTTGGGCCCCTTTAGAGTAGATCTACAATAAGGAGCCCTGACAATAATATAGGTAATTAGTTAGGCTTCTTTTAAGGTCTCGGGTTTTTTTGGGTTTCGGGGTTCAAGGTTTTAGGGTTTAGGGCTTCAGGCTTCAAGGTTTTAGATTACACTTCTAAAACAAGTAAAGGGCTCGGCATGGGAAACATTTGTATCACACACGCCTGTATCGCCTGGCAGTTGCAAAACCGAGAGACTCTGAGCAAGCCACGGCGGTGTCTGCCATGTAACGGTAGGTAGGGGCTCTATCCTTTCTCATATAAAGCCACACCCCAGACGTTGCGAGTTCTACCTTTCGGAACCCTAAATCCAAAGGCCAGACCTTGGTTTCTTTACTGGGGACCTCTCGACAGCCCCCCCATGACAAAACATGCTCCGTCGGATTCGTTAGTCTAACCCCAAAGCCCTTCTCCAATGACTCAGGCGCCCAGCTTTGCTCATTATGAGAGCTCTCTCAAAGTTTATTCCTTCCATGGGAAGCTTATATCCCAAAAACCCTAAACCTCAGAACCCTAAATCCTAAGCCCTAAACCTAAAAACCCTAAACCCTAAACCCTGGACCCTAAAAACCCTAAACCCTAAACCAAGTCCTAAGCCCTAAACCCCAAACCAGCCCTAGCCTCTCTTCTTCAACAACCAGGCCCAAAAAAGTTCAAACTTTTTAAGGATAGACCTAATGGATAAGGCCAAAAAGTTTAAAGTTCTCCCATTGGCTAACTAAGCCAAACTAGCCCTAAAACCCCAAGAAGCCTCCAAGGATGGTCCAGGGAAACGCCTGGCCACCCGGAGGCACTTTCGGTCGATGAGGATATAGTCCTGGGCTTCACTTGGAGGTTCACGGTTTAGAGTTTAGGGTTTAGGGTTTAGGGTTTAGGTTATAAATGGAGTTATAAGTCCCCAATCTAGGTTATAACTATAGATGGATGTAGTCCTGGGCTTTGGGTTTAGGGGTCTAGGGGTTTAGGGGTTTAGGGTGTAGGGGTTTAGGGGTTTCGGGGTTTAGGGTTCTTGGCTGGACTTTACGGCGACTCTGAAACCTCCAGAACCCTGCAGTTCAGGAAGACACTAGCTTATATACCGGGGGGGATCCATAGATCCATATTATGATTTAGGGTATCTTCCTGCCTGAAGGGATTTTGCAGTCTTTGGGTTGTCGGGGCTTGATCAAGATCCGAAGAGAAACTGCCATGCAACCCCCCCTGATTTCATAATTTGGCATTTTGTTGGCGTAGGTCTTAGTCTTAGGGATGAAGATACGAATAACCAATGCACTGCCCCCCACTGCATCCTGGGTTTTTGGGCTTCGGCAGTACAGCCGCTTGGAGGTTCATGGGTAGTTATAAGTAGGGTTATCAGCAGGTGAACTATGGCTATAGCCTGTATTACGGGACTTAGAACTCCACTTATAACTACCCATGAACCTCCAATTATAGTATTATATGATATACCCCAAAACCCTATTCTAGGTATTCAGGCACCTAGATAAACCGCTCCAGACAAGGGTTCTTCATGGAAGTCAGCTTAGGAATCGGCTTTCCGGATGCTCCCGAGGTCCGGGATGAACACGTCTCTTTCCAAAGCAGCCAAGACTCTTCTAGCAATAGAAAACCCTACGGTGGATGATATAAATCCTGCATTACCCGAAATAAGGAATATACCACAATTCCCATAGTTTAGGGTCCTTAAGGTAATGAGTATCACAAAAACCTTTGTAAACCCCATGTAAGCCCTGACCCAGACCCCCGGGTCACTTAAAGGGGGTTCCTATAAAGACCCTTGAGTAGTATAGGGTCCCAAATTAGGGGATCTACTTCCTGGATCCTCCCGGAGGTCTCTGGAAAGACAGGTGTTTCCAAGGCGCCAGGCACTCTTGAAAGTCTCTGGTGAAGTTCGTGACCTCGAGCTGCCGGGTTTAGGGTTTAGGGTTCGTGACCTCGAGGTCCCCCGGTGACCCCTCAAGAAGAAGGTACCTCTTTGGGGTGTAGGATTTTGGTGTGAAGGCTAGGTCCTCTGCTCTCCCCCACAACTAAGTAGTATTATTAGGGGTACCCCTTAAAGGGGCCGTATTGAGAGGGTCTATATCCCCGAGGGTCCCCCTAATCCTAGCTCCCCACAACCGACAGTGATCCCCTAAAGAACATAGTAGGCCCTTGACCCCACTCTTCAGTCTTGGAAAGTCTAAGGCGTCAGTTCTTGCGGGTATGTTTTTCTGTTTGACCTCTCGAAGAGCCCGGGCCTTGGCGATTCACTTCCTACTTCCCCAGGCCTTCTGCCCCTGGAGCTGTAAATAGTATCGTTCTTGTCTTATTCTTGGAAACAGAATCAGGCATTAGAATCACAGTTCCACCAACAAAAATACACGTTGCTGCTAAGACTTCTGGGTTTAGGAGCTATTCGCAATCAAGCTTTAGGCTCGAAAGGGTTCAGACTTGCCCGACACTGAGCCCGCGATGTGAAACCACCAACACCCCAGGAGCGCGCCTGCCCCAGCCGCATGCAAGCACTGAACATACTTGGAGGATCATGGGACTTAGTAAGTAAGGTTATAAGTCCCCTAATTGGGGTTATAAGTCCCCTAATTATAAGTCCCCTAATTGGGCTTATAGGTCCCCTAATTGGGGTTATAAGTCCTCTAATTGGGATTATAAGTCCCCTAACTGGGGTTACAAGTCCTCTAATTGGGGTTATAAGTCCTCTAATTGGGGTTATAAGTATAGTTAGCTTAGTCATAACCCTACTTACTAAGTCCCATGATCCTTTAAGCAAGGAGCCACAGTTCTGAAGGTTAGCGTTGTCTCTCTTCTTCAACAACCAGGCCTCAAAGAGTTCGAACTTTCTAGGATAGACCTAATACATAAGGCCAAAAAGTTTAAAGTTCTCCCAGCGGCTGTCTAAGTTGTATCGGATCATCAATTCCCTAAGCAAATAAAACCCTAAGCCTAACAACTTCTGTACTCTTTATCGGATCGTTCACTTCCTAAGCCCTAAACCCTAAGCCCAAGGACCCTAAACCCTAAAACCTAAGCCCTAAACCCTGAAGCCTAAAGCCTAAACCCTAAAGCCCGAAGCCCTTAACCCTAACGCCCCAAAGACCTAAGCCCTAATATAGGGGCCTTAATAGTTAGAATAGGGTTTTGGAGCCCTTTATAGTCGAGTTATAATAAGGAACCTCCCAAAATAGTATAGGTACTTATTGAGGCTCTATTAAACCCTTAAGGACTTAAACCCGATAGCCCTAACCCGTAACCCTAAACCCTAAACCCTAAGACCTAAACGCCAACACCCTAAACCCTATAAACGCCTAAACCCTATAAACCCCAACCCCTAAACCCTAAACCCCCAAGCCCTGAGACCTAAACCCGTAAGGACTTCTGTGGTTTCCTCGAGGTGCAGGTAATTATTAAGGCCCTATATTAAACCCTAAACCCTATGAACCCCTAAAGCCCCGAAGCCCTGTCGACGCCTCGAGGTGCTCGTTGGCATCCTCGAGGTCAAGCGGCCGCTGCAGGTGCAGCGAAAGGCGGGGCTCCTGGGCTTCCAACGACTCCCAAAGCCAGGGTGTAGGTCTTAGGGTTTAAGTCCAGGGGTTTAGGATTTAGGGGTTTAGGGCCTGGGCTTTAGGGTTTAGGGGTTTAGAGTTTAGGGCTTTAGCCGCTAAGCCAGGGTTTAGGGCTTACCTTTAGCATCAAAATAGCCCAACAGCCTTATATTATAGGGTCTTTGGGCCCAAGAGCCTTAACATATGAGTCCTTTGAGGGTAAGGCTTCGGGTTTAAGTTTAGGGGTTTAGGGCTTTGGGTTTAGGGTGTAGGGGCTCTATATTCGGGTTCTGTTAGCTTAATTAAGGGTTCTGGAAAACAGGGGTCTCAATATTGAGGGTCCTATATTAAGGTTTAGGGTTCAGGGTGCCCTTCTTGTTTGGGGGTGCTAAGTTATTAGGGTAGGCTTCTTTTAGGCCCGCTTCAACGGTTCTATATCCGCGTTCTGTTGGCTTAAGAGTTCTGGAAAACAGGTGTCTCAACAATAGGGGTCCTATTTTGGGGTTCTATAAGGGTTTGTTGGCTTCCGACTTCCGAAAAAAGGGCTTTCAATAGCTGGTTGTGGGATTTTGATGGGCATACTTGGAGGTTCATGGGTAGATATAAGTGGAGTTATAAGTCCCCTAATATAGGTTATAACTATAGTTACCCTACTTATAACCTTACTTATAACTACCCATGAACCTCCAAGTACCCAGAGAACCCAATAGCCCTTAATTAGGGAACATACCTTTAATTCATCGTACGAAGGCCCCTATAGGTTAAGGTATACTCCTTAATCAAAGGTTATTGGGTTCTGTGGGTATGTTAAGCAAACTATAATGCAACCCATGATGAACCTCCAAGTAGACCTTGAACCAGATTGAGGATCCCGCTTTTGTCTAAGGTTCATTGCTTCATGTCAATGGGTAGTTCTCGAAACTGCGGTCTCTTTTTAGGGCCCCAGAATGGCGAAGCTGTTCAGTAACCAACTGGGAAAAAGTATATATTTTTTGGGGTTAGTTATAGTATATTAATAGGGAATTAATACCCCCAAAAAGTAAAAATGGATATTACTGAACATCCTAGATAGTACGGCACCCCTGAAAAAAAGGACTCTCAACCCTGAGCCCGACTTTAGAGAACTAGCCACATCGGGGTTTGGGAGTCTCTGGGCTTCTTGGCTTCAAAGCTTCCAAGGTGTAGGCCTGACTTGGGCTGCTTTCCGTAATTTTCGGGCTTTCAGAGGGGTATGCTTAAGGCTTAGGATTTAGGGTTTAGTTGACACTAAACCCGAAACCCTAATTTAGGGTTCAGTTGATACTATCTGGTTACAGGAAACTACACGTGGGGAGTTTCGGGTATCTAGGGCTCTTAAGGCTTCCATAAAGTATATAGACCTTCTACAAGGCTCCTAAAGCGGTAACTACCCACCTGAAAATGTCCTAGATCTGGGAACCCTGCATCCTAAACCCACCCTAAACCCTAAACCCTAAACCCCTAAACCCTAAACCCTAAACCTAAACCCTAAACCCTGACTTGGATTTAGGGTTTAGTTGGTTCTATCCCAGCGCTGCGAGGCTCCTGGGCTTTGCCTCGTTTTGCAGACTTTTGTTTGGAGCGGCAGCGTTGTTGTTCCTTGGGCCTAATGGTTTAGGGTTTAGGGCCGTAAGGGGTTCTATATGGGTGGTTGTGAAAATTATGGTCCCTTTTTGGGTCCTTATTATAATACGGCACCTATTATTTAGGGTACCCCAAAAGGGACCCTAATTTTGACAACTACCTATATGAATCTGAACATTTTAGGGCCGTAGGGCCAGGGTTATCAGGTTCCTACCCTACATTCGTATCCCAAACCCTAAACCCTAAACCCCCAAACCCCAAACCCTAAACCCCTAAACCCCTAAAACCTAAACCCTAAACCCTAAAACCTAAACCCTACATTCGTATCCAAAGCCGCCGGGAGTCCGAACCGAAGCCTTCGCCGTCGCAGAGAGGGCAAACTCCCAGGCCCGGGAAGACCCCGAAGTCCTGTGCTGGAGCTGGGTTTTCGGGGGTTTAGGATTTAGGATTTATGGTTTAGGGTTTAAGGTTTAGGGTTTAGGGTTTAGGTTCAGGGTCTGAATGTGCCTGGGATGGCTGGAGTTCACAGCGCAGTCGAGCCAAAATGATTTGGGATCGCCTT